>PVIH01007053.1:0-55934 GCA_004025045.1 Sigmodon hispidus
CCTAATCATGGCCTATACTGACATGATCAAGTTGCATAAATGTGTGCAGGTGCCTGTGAAAACCAAAAGACTTTCTGGAGCTGAAGTTACAGGTAGTTGTGAGCTTTCCTATTTAGATGCTAGAAACTATATCCTGGAAACCCATCTCTAGTCCTCTAGAAAGGTCAATAACTGTTCTGAATTGCTAAGTCATTTTTCCAACTAGCTAGAATTATTTTCTTAATGTTTATGCGTGTATCACAAATGTTATATGTCTCATTGGTTGAAGCGGTGAGAGCTTTTGTACATTTGGAATTTTGAGTCTTAGCAGTCTTCTCAGTTTATTTTGCCTCCACTGATAAATGAGCCCAGTAGCTAGAAGTGAAGTTGCAATGATAGAGTTCTGACCTCTATGCATGACTGGCAGCAGCAACCAGAGCTAATGGCTGTGGAAGCAGCAGCCTTTTATTGCTCTTTAAACTTAGGGCATATGTTGGGACAGTAAAAACAAATGCAGTGAGAGCTATTGACATTGTATGTTTTTGCTTTATGCATTTTTTTTCTCATTAAGTGACTATGAAAAAACAATGAATAAGCAACAATGAAGGGATAATCACCAAGGGTCTTTTTTCTTTATTTGACATGTCATATCTCCAAGGTGGAAGCCATATGATTGTTTCTGTTTTAAAAAAAACCACATGAGCTAAGAGATAGCTTGGTGATTATAGTGCATGCCACACAATCATAATGGATGGAGTTCATTCCCCCCAACCCATATGTATATTGAGTAGGCATACAAACTGGCTAGTGAGACTAGCAATATGGAAAAGGCATGAATTTGCCTACCTCAAAAACTAAGGTGAAAGAGGGTCCATACTGATTCCCAACATCTACCTCAAAACTCTACATGTACACATGCATGCCCACATGAGTGCAAACACATGGACAAACACCACAAATACATGGAAATAAAAAGAGAAAAGAAGCACATGGGCTTCAGCTATTGGTTCTAAGTTCTGGGGAAAATGTGTTTCCTAACTCTATTATATAATTGTTATACATAATTCATAGAAATAAGCATGATTTCTCATTGAAGTAACATATTCCAAAATGTTTTCAAAGTGCAAGTTTATCACAAAGAATGCTTATTAATTATTATAGAAAATAAAAATACAACTGAAATATGATACAGTATTAGGTAAAGACATCTATGTGGAAAGGCATATACCAGAAAACCTTTGGCAATCATATATAAAATATGTTTTAAAGTATGTGTATGTGTGTATTTGTGTGAGGATATGTGCACATTAGTGCACATAACGGCAGAGGCTGAAGAGAATATCCAATTTTCTGTATGTTGAGTTATAAGTGGTTGTGTGTCATCTGAGGTAAGGAAGCAAACTACAGCCTCTGCAAGAGTACTATGTACTCTTAACCTCTGAGCCAATGCTCTTCCTCCAAAAACCATTTTAAAACTTATTTTTACATGAATAGATTGCTAATACTTCTGCATATAGCACTAATTTCTTAACTTTTATTGCTCATTTAATGATATTAGAATACTCAATCAAAATGCTGAGAGTTTTCTCATATTGCCATTGACTAGTGGAGGATTGACAGTCTTTTCAGTTCATTCTGCCTTCACTGGTATATGAGCACAGTGGCTCTATGAAGTAGTACAGTAGCATTTAACCACCCTCATTAGTCAGCATGGGCTGGCAGAACCCATTAGGTAACTATGAACAGCAATTTCCATGCTAATATTCTATATAAAGAAAGGGACATCCAACCTGTTCATGAAGGACCCAGGACTATAAAGTTACACAGCAGTTTTAAGGGCTGAGCCTACCAAGCCAATTAAAGTAGCACTGAAAAATCACCAGAGTACCAATGACATTGCTCAGTGGGTCAGACACTTGCTACCAAGCCTGATGTCCTAAGTTCAATCCCTGGGACCCATATGATTAAATCAGAAAAACAACCCCTGAAGGTTGTCTCTGACTTCTACACTATGGAATTTATGCACAAAAATACAGACAGATAATGTTTTATATACATGCAATTATTTATTTATTTTAACATATCAAAATACTCAAGGAATCAGACATCTGCCTATATCTCTGCTCAAAAACTCACACAGGAAGAATATGTAGCATTGTAGCATAAACACAAGTTATTATTATAATGCCACAAATAATAAATGAAAATATAACCATACACATTGTCATGAATCATAATGAAATTAGAGAGATAATGGAAATGTATAGAACAGAATGGGAAGGAATCTAAAATTTTTATGGACATGACAAGACTGGTACACTCATGAGCTTATAGCAGCTGTGGTTGCTGTACATTTCCCCAAGATCATGCCAGTCAGCCATTCAGCACAGAAGACAGAGAGGTACACCTACTCTCACATCCAACTGGGGCACTGTGGAGAGATGATGGCTTTTAAAGGTGGGTGGAGAAAGTCAGTTATTTTTAGGGGTGTGTCCACTAATAGGCTAACCACATCCCAGTGAACAGCAGAAATTAGACTCAGTGTGTAATTAAACAAACAAAAACAGGAAGCTGAGAAGTGGTGGAAAAGCAAGCTTGAAAAGAGGTAGGGGGAGGCAGAGAGCACTGTATATGATCAAAATTGATTGTATGAATGTACAAAATTCTCAGTAAATTAATAATAAAACTATTGTGTCTAAGGAAAACAAGTACAAGTATGTTTTTGTTTATCTATGAAAAAGATAATTTTAAACTATGAAAACAATTGGAGATACACTTTAAGCTGTTCCATAAAACCAGATATATACTAGATTTAGAAAACTAGTACAGTTACATTGTGGGGGAAAAGATGTCATGTGTAAATGCACAGTTCTGCACTAGGTCCTTTGAAGGTTTAGTTCAGTGTTTTCATGGGAGTCCTGATTGCAAGTGATTGAGTCTTTTCCGCTGTTGGGCTCCTTTACTTATATTTTTATTCTTGTTTGTAGATAGCTTTTATTTTCTCTCATTATAGTTGAGCATACTATTTATATTATATTATGATTCCTTACAAGCCTGTTCAATTACTAATGAGAGACAGAAAGAAAGGGGAGGCAGATGGGAGATGATGAGGTGTTGGGTGAAGTGAAGGGAGGGGAAACTGTAGTCACTATATATTATGTAAAAAACATTGTCAATAAAAGAAAAATGTAAACAAAATAAGGAGTATCTTATTAAAATTAGCATGTTTTAGTGAGTTAGGGAGATTTATAGTTTAGAAGGTCAGAAATACTTTTAAATTTGAAATGAAGTATGACTGAATTATATAGGATCTGTTTTCAATAAAAAAAACAACCCCTTATACCTGGATTTTGTTTCTGTCAATTTATTTATTGGAAACTTTCATGTGTGCAACAACATACATGGCAGTAAAAAGATGGGGTATGAGAAGGGGTTCTTCTACCGAGTGAATTCCAAGGATCTTGTATCCTTATCAGCAATCATCTTTGTCTGCCATCCACACCCGAAGTCTTAGGTAAAGTCCTAAACTTAAATATATCAGAGTATAATTATATTTAGGTGTAAGGTTTTTAAAGACTTGATTACAATGAAGAGAGTTGTTTTCTATGAATCTCAAGTTGATCTAACTGTTATCCTTTGCCTATCTATATTTATATAGTGTATATGCATACATGTGTGGATGTATTAGGTAAATGTTAAATACTATTCTTTGGGTGCCATAAACATTGTTTTGGGGACAGAATTTCTCCCTGGCATGAAACTCACAGATTTGGTCAGCTGTGTAGACAGAAACCTCAAGAGACCCACTTATGCTTTCAGTGATAATAATCATCAATCACTTGCCTTGATTTTTATGTAGCTATTGGAAATTAAACATAGGCCATCACATTTATACAATAAGCAATTTTCCCAGTAAATTATCTTTTTCAGTAAGATATTCTTAGACAAAGAAGAAAGATGACCAAAGAAACTGAAATCCATATTCATGGAAGAATGGCCTGTGTTGATGCACTGAGGAAACGGACAAATATAACTCAAAGAGAGAAACTCTAGAAAAAATCATGGCTACTTTCTGGGGTTCAGAGGTTAATATGGAGTGTCTTCTTCAAACATTTTCATTTGACTTTTTGATACTGGGTCTTTCAATGGCCAGAAACTCTAAACGAAAAACTAGGGTGGCAGGTCAATAAGCCCAGAGATCCAACTGTCTCACATCTTCCCAGCACCAAAATTATTAATCTAAGCAACCATGCCTTTAATCCTAACAATTCAGATTTTAAGGATATCCAGTATACAAGTAATTTCCAGCCAGTGCTACACAGTGAGACCTTATTTGTAAATCAAACAAAAGAAATAAACATGTCCCACTAGTATGACTTTCTTTCTTTTTTTTTTAACTTGTCTGATAATGTCAAATCAGGTTCTTTGTTTATTTGTTTTGTTTTAGTTTTTTAAGGCTTAAACTTCTTATTTTTATTTTTACCTCTATTTTATTCTTTTTTATTGTAAAGAAAGTATCATTTTTTTTTTTATCCATGTATCCTCTTGTTCAAACTCCCTCCACCGCCCCAACCTCCAGTCACTCTTTCTTCTCCCCATCCATTTATCTCCTCCCCAGCAAGGGCAGGAGGTACCAAGGTGGCTTAGCTCAGCATCTACTCCATGCAGATCCACTTTCCTCACCCCAACATCAAGACCGAGTCAGGTATTCCTCTGGAGGGAATGGGCTCAGGTCCAAGGTGTTTCAGATTCCAAGCTGTTCAGAGGTTGGGGTTTGCAGCTTGGACATGCTTAGCATTTTGTTTAAAGTCCACTAATGAGTGAATACATCCCATGCTTATCTTTCTGGGTTTGTGCTATTTCACTCAGGAGGATATTCTCTCAATCGATCCATTTGCCTGCAAATTTTAGGATATCATTTTTTTCTTACTGCTGATCAGTACTCCATTGTGTAGATGTACCACAGTTTGTTAATCCATTCTACAGTTGAGGAGCATCTAGGTTGTTTCCAGGTTCTTATAATTATGAGTAATTCTGCTTATAAACATAGCTGAGCTAATGCCTTTGGGGTGAGAATGTGCATCTTTAGGATACATGCCCAGAAATTGTGTAGCTAGATCCTTGGTTTACACTTCCACCAACGGAGGAGTGTTCCCCTTGCTCAGCATCCTCTCCAGCATAGGCTGTAATCTGTGTTTTTTATCTTAGCCATTCTGGCAGGTGTAAGGTGGTATCTCAAAGTTGTTTTGATTTGCATTTCTCTGATGGCTAAAGAAGTTGAGCACTATTTCAAGTTCCTTTGCTCTGAAGCCATGCCCTGCCCTGAATTCTGAAATCAAGCCCCATTTAAGAAGTATCCTGGATAAATTCCCTCTTTTCCTTCTTTCCTCTTGGGACTGTTCTCTATCTCTCTGTTTCCTGTCTGTCTGTCTCTCTCTACCCTCCCTTGTACCTCTCTGCTATTATAACCATCTCTCTCTTATTATAGTAATAAAGTCCTTCTACTTATTAAAAAAAGAGTTGGGCAATATTCCTTCAGTTTCTACTGTAGGAAACATTTTGAGGAGTATTGGGAGCAGTTCTTACAATTCTGCATTGAAACTAACTGGGCCTGGGCTTTTTTACTTATCAGAATTTTAAAGACAACTTTAATTTTCTTTAGGGTTATAGGTCGGTTTAGGTATTTAATCTGATCTTGATTTAATTTCAGTAAATGGTACCTGTTCAAAAAGCTATTCTTTTCTTCTAGGTTAATTCTCTGGATTTTCTGGGGGTCTGGTGCTATGTCCCCCTTTTCATTTTTGATTTTGTTGATTTGGATACTCTCTCTGCTTTTTGATTAGTTTGGATAAGGGGGTATCTATCTTGTTGACTTTAACAAAAAGCAAACTCTTTGATTCATTGATTCTTTGCATTGTTCTTTTTGTTTAAATTTTATTGATTTCAGCTCTAAGTTTGATTATTTCCTGCCATGTACTCTTTCTAGGTGACTTTACTTCTAATTGTTGTAAGGTTTCCAGATGTGTCGTTAGTTCTCTAGTGTAGGACTTCTCTAGGTTTCTCATATAGGCATCTAATTCTATGAATTTTCCTCTTAAGACTGCTTTCAATGTATCCCATAAGTTTGGGTATGTCACGGATTCATTTTCATTAAATTTTAGGAAGTCTTTGATTTCTTTCTTAATTTCTTTCTTGACCCGGAGGTAGTTCAGTTGAGTGGTGTTTAGTTTACATAAGTTGGTGGATTTCTGTGACTTTTGATGTTGCTGAACTCTAACTTTAAGCCCTCGTGATCTGATATGATACAAAGGGTTATTTCCATTTTTTGTATATACTGATATTTGCTTCATGACCAGTTATGTGGTCAATTTTACAGAAAGTTCCACATGGTGCTGAGAAATATGTACATTCCTTTGTATTTGAGTGGAAGCTTCTGTAAATATCTATTAAATTCATTTGCATCATAACCTCTGTTAGATTCTTCATTTCTCTGTTGAGTCTCTATCTGGTTGAACTATCCAAGGGTTAAAGTGGAATATTGAAGTCTCCCACTTTTAGGGTGTTAGAATTGGTGTGGGATTTGAGCATTAGTAGTGTTTCTCTTACATAGATAGGTGCCCTTATATTAGAGGCATAAATATTCAGCATTGAAATCTCTTCTTGTTCAATTTTTCCCAAGAAGAATAAGGAATGCCCATCCTGGTTTCTTTTAATTGATTTTAGTTTGAAGTCTACTTTGTTAGATATTAGGATGACGGTACCAGCTTGTTTCTTAGGTCATTTGATTTGAAAATCTTTTACCAACCTGTTACTATGAGCCTGTGTCTGTCTTTAAGGTTGAGGTATGTTTCCTGTATGCAGCAGATAGATGGCTTCTGTTTTTGTATCCATCATGTTTGTGTGTGTCTTTTTACAGGTGAATTGAGTCCATTGATATTAATGAATATTAGTGACCACTGATTTATATTTCCTGTTATTTTTGGTGGTAGTTTATATGTATTTCCTTTCTCTGAGTTTTTCTTCTGTGGGGTTATTGATTGTTTGTGGTTTCAAGGGTGTATCTGGGATCCTTAGGATAGAGTTTTCCCTCCAATGCTTTCTGAAGGGCTTGATTTATGGATAGGTATTGTTCAGTCTGACTTTGTCATGAAATATCTTATTTATTCCATCTATGGTGATTGATAGTTTTTCTGGGTATTGTAGTTAGGTTGGCAGCCATTTTTTTTAAGTGTCTGCATAACTTCTGACCCAAACCTTCTTGCTTTCTTTGTTTCCATTAAATAGTACAGTGTTATTCTGATAGGTCTGCCTTTTTAGGTAAGTTGGACATTTTCTTTTGCAGCTCTTAAATTTTTTTCCTTGATCCATATGGTTTGTGGCTTGATAATTATGTGGCAAGCTGACTTTTTGGTGGGTCAAGTCTGTTTGGTGTTCAGTAAGCTTCTTGTATCTTTATATGCATTTCCTTCTTAAGGTTGGGTAAGTTTTCATCTGTAATTTCATTAAATACACTATCTGTGCCTTTGAGCTGGTAGTCTTCTCCTTCTTCTTTCCTATTACTCTCAGGTTAGGTCATTTCTTGGTGTTACAAATTTTCTGAACATTTTTTTGTTATGGCTTTTTTGGTTTTAATGTTTTCTATGACTGATCCATCTATTTCTGCTGTTAAGTCTTCCACTCCTGAGATTTTCTCTTTCATCTCTTCAATTCTGTTGGTTATGCTTGTAACTGTAGTCCTAGGTCTTTTCTTCAGATTTTCTATTTCCATCTTTGCCTCATTTTGTGGCTTCTTAATTGCTTCTATTTCAATTTTTAGTTCCTGAATTATTTCTTTTATTTTTTTGGTTTTCTTTCATGGATTTGTTCGTGTCTTCTAATTTTTTGATCATATTTTCTTCTATTTCTTTAAGGGAATCTTTTATATCCTCTTTTAAGGCTACTGTCATCTTCATAAAGGTGTTTTGACTTTTTTTTGCTTGTTTCCTCTTAATTGCTCTGTTCAGGTTTTGGTGTTGTAGAACTATCAGTTTCTTCTGGCGTTGCCTTGCTGTTCTTTATATTGTTATATGTATTCTTGCACTGGCATCTGCCCATGGCTTCAGTGGTTCACCCTTAGTTAGCTTTTAGTCAGTTGTGGCTAGAGGGCTTATGTGTCTTCTCTCTGCCCTGAGCAAGAGTTCTGCATGATCTCTGACTCTGCTCTGGACTCAGGTCTGTGTTTTGAAAGTGCTTGATTGTCTATGATGACTCAGCTTGCACTAGAGGTGGGCCCCAGTCGTGGGAGGTCCATTTTTTCAGAGGTCCCTGGGGAAGGTCATTCCCAGCTAAAGCCTAGGGCCTGTTTGTTAGCAAGAATCTGAGATCAGACCCTTGGATGTGATCCCGGTTTCGGGAAAGGGATTTTCCAGATGGGCAACCCAGGAGCAGGAATCTGCTCACCTCTGATTCCACTCTGGGCATGGGTCTGAGTTTCAAAGGTATCAGTCTGTCTCTCATAGGCCATTCTTAAGTTAATTTTAGAGGTCAAACTCAGATTTGCTTGCATAACAACCACTTTACTCACAGATCTACATGCAAGTAACCTTACCCTCAACTTTTATAACCTTCATGGAGTATTCTGCAAAAAAATTCTTAGTCAGGTAGTAATGACTCATAAGGAAGATGGTTAAATATACTCCTGAAATATACATGTAAACTAAAGGATAGTTAGTGATTTGATACACATTTGCTAACAGGAGCAAGTAAAAAGGAGGTTAGTAAGGAAAGAAGAAAAAAGAAAGAATGAAAGAGAAAGAGAGAGAGAAGGAAGAAAGGAAAAATGAAAAGTTTTGCTTAGATTCCCATCATAGTACAGTATTGTTATTCAGGAAAAAAAATTGCACCACTTAGAAAGTATATTAAAAATGGCTTTACTTCACCAATTCAATCTTAAAATAGAAATCAAACATGCTAGGATACAGGCTTTTTGTGGTGATATATTGTCTGTAATCTAAGAAATAAAGCTTGTCTGAAGATCAGAAAATAGAGCTAGGCTGAGTTAGTCATAGGGGCCAGGCAGTGGTGACATGGTTACACACATTTTTAATCCTAGCACTTTGGATGCAGAGGCAGAGATCTATCTGGTTGTCTGTAAGTTCATGTCTACACTGGGCTACACACAATTAATCCAGTCTAAATGAGAAACTGAGCCAGGCAGTAGTGACACTTGGGATTATACATTAGGAAGGTTGAAAAGGGAAGTGTTATGGAAGGGAAGATAAAGGTGATATGGGAGGAGATAAGAGTTTGACCATAAACTTCCCTTTCCTTCCCTATTGGCTAAGGACACAGACTTATTCAGTCTGAAGATTTGTGGAAAAGGGATAATCTCCTTTTGACCTGAGGATTGATCAATGGTAATTAGTTTCTCTAGTAGCTGATTCCTCTGTTTCTGATATTTCATCTCTACTCGAACATCTGACTCTGAGTTTTTATTAAAAGACCAGTTAGGATTCATATAATAATTTTTAATTATTTTTAATCTATCAATTTCATTAATGCTATTAAGTATAATATTTAATGAGGGTTTTTCTTTTTTCTTTGTACAGAGATAAATTAAACATGCCAGCCTATAAATACAGGTACTTTTAATTTAGCATAATAATATTAATTTTTACATCTTGTAAGGAGTATCCTCAGGAGTAGTAGCCTACATCCTATATGACTCTTCATTGGAATTTTAAAAAGTAATGTACTAGAAACAACTGATTTTTCCTTCTTTGGAGAACTATATTCCCATTTAAAATATCTGTGAGCCAACTGTGACCCTTTGGCTGTTTGAGATGCCAAATCTCAAGGGTTCTAAGAGTTTCAAGTTCCAGTTTTATAAATGGAAGTCTATTCATATCACTTGCCACCTGAATACAATAGAGTTCATTATACTTTTAGAATAAGTTTCAAATGTCTTTATCCATGTAATAAAACAGTCTATAATTCATTTTTGAAATACTTTTATAACATGGTCATAGTCCCTGCCCTTGTAGCTAACAAATTCAATGTCTACATTGTTCTAGAAAAAGATTTATTTCAAGTCTTAGAATTATTAACTACGCTTTCCAATTGTGGTCCAAATAGATACTATTTCTTGAAACTAAGTGATCCAATATTCATTCCCACATACTTAGCCCAACCAGTCCCTAGCTATGGGTCTTGCCTAGTTCACAATCTGCATGCTGTTAGAATCCATTCAGGTTGTATTAGACTGGGACAGCATATTAATTGTGTTTTTAACCAAGTTAGGAGAAAGAATTGCCAGCCTTCCACTATGGATTGGAAAAGTAACAGTTCCCAATCTTTCCTCTGGTGTGATATTTAATATTCATAATCAATTTATAGGATCTATAATCACTTTGGAGACAGATATTTGGGGATACTTATGGGAGAGTTTTCCTAAATTGAGTTCCATGAAGTGGGAAGACCCAGCTTAAATGTAGGTGTAACTATTTCATGAGCTGGGGTCCAAACTGAATCAAAAAGAAAAAGTGAACTGAGTCCCAGAATTCATTTCTACTTCCTGATTACAAATGCCATGTGACCAGATGCCTCACACTGCTGACACCATCCTTTGCTGCCATGATGAAATGTATCCTTGGACAATAAGACAAATATTCTCCTTGTTTCTTAAATCTCCACCTTTGTTTAAATGTGAACAGTTAGTGTTATATGTAGTTTCTGGCCTGTCCAGGCTGTGGTCTAGACTCAAAGACCCTCAGTCCCCAGAAACACACAGATGCTTACATTAATTTTATGCTGATTGGCCTAGGACCCAGACATATAGCTTGCTAACTTTTTACTCTTAAACTAACCCACAATTCCTATTTTGTTTAGCTATATGGCTTACTACCCTTTTCTCAGAGGCACATTTCAACTTCTTTCCGCTGTGTCTGCTTGAGTCTCATCATCATGTCTCTCTGTCATCTCTGCTCTGTTCTTCCTCTTCCCTGTTTTTTAATCTGGTAGTCCAGCCCACACTTTCTGTCTGCCTCTGGCCAATCACTGTTTCTTATTAAATTAGTAGGCAGGATAATTATTTACAATATAACAGAACATAGTCCCACTATACCTTAGGTCCATATATTTGAATGACTGGTCCTTTCCGGCAAGGGTTAGAAAGTATGGACTTGTTGAAATAGGTTTGTCACTGTGTTTGGGCCTGGGCTTTGGGGTTTCAAAGGTCCATGCCAATCCAAGTTAGCTCTCACTGTCTTCTTTTTTTGGATCAGAGATAAGCATTCAAACACTGCCTCAGCACCATACCTATCAGTGTCCTACAATTTTCAATGCCATGATGTTCATGGATTGTAGCCACCCAAGATTATAAGCCTCAAGCAAACTTGAGCTGCTTCAGTCAAGGTGACCAAGATAGATGATTTTGTCAGATATCTTTTCACTGAAGCAAAGAAACAACTTATGCTTCTAGAAATCCACAATGGTTTAAAAAATTCAATAATCTTTCTCCATTTCTCTTGACAAGACACTTTCTTTTGCAGCTCAAGTGCCAGTACTTAATGGATGCTGGGTAGAGTTCTATCCACCAAGGCTAAAGTTCTGCAATATAACATATAGCTTCTGTTTGAAGCCTATGATCAGAATATTCTCTGCCCATTCTTTACTTACAAAGTTGCACCCTTTTTAGCAGTGTCACTTATAAGTATGAAAGGGTTTTGGATTTATTCCTGTTCATTTATATTATTGAAAGACATAGAAAAAAGTAGCAAAAAGAATTTCCATATATGAATCACAACAATGTCTAGTTTCTCACAGGCATTAAGGCAAAATAGCATGACTATTGTAAATATAGCATGCATTTTAAAAGAAAGTCAAGAACTATCTTTTTAAAAAATATATTTATAAGAAGCACCACTTTTACTGCCACCCAAACATGCCATTAAAATTTGAATAAAACTGCAAAGAATTACTTTTTAAAGAAAAATGCATTAGTATGAATAATTAAGGTCATTCACATTAAGTGTTGGATGATAAAAGAGAAAAATCTAAAAAGAAACTATATTAAATATATTCTGATTTATAAACAGCTAGTCTGCTTAAAAGAATTGCCTGATTCAGGTTATATTCTAGAAATATTTAATAAAATTGGATATACTAAGATTAGTATACTTATATGTCCTGAAAGTATAATATATAATTCTCATCTGTTATACTTAAGAATTATTTTATATTTACATTTAAAAAAGTAACATTTCATAGGTGAAATGCTAAAGTTAAAAATGTAAAACTAAAAAAACTAAAGTATAACTCAAAGATTCACAAGAGTAAAGATGAAATATTTTTCCACACATTGTATGTGTGTGTTTGCACCAGATATTTATAGATGTATAACTTCAATATATAGTTATTAATTATTTAATTACACAAACATTTCTTCTCTGTAAGCTGCTCATCTCAGGAGATGATATAGTAATATAGGTTTGATGTGCCCAGGGACACATCTTACTACTCTGTCAGCAATCACGTGTTTAAGGACAAAACCAGGATGGCTAGAGGAAATTGTTTAAAAACTGTTGACATCAAGTGTGCAAATGACAAAAAGAGTAAGATCATCATATAATTAATTCCTTCTGCACAGACTCAAAGGGAGCATGTAGTGCCACAAAGATGCAGCTGGAACCATGGGACGTGTCACCCACAAAATATCATCTTCCCTTTGGTAGAAAATACCAGTTAGTTAACATATAATTATTCACAGCTAAAAATAGTGCTACGGCAATCATCCTTATTTCTTTAAAGGATCACTGATAGAAATAGTGATTGTATGTAGTCAACAAGCATTTCTGAGGACATAAACACAAACTGTGGGTGTGCTTTTTCCTAGTTCCCATGCAATCAATGGCTACTTTTTTCTTCAACCTAAAAGAAATGCCCCTTGAGTTCTGTAGGCACTGTATGAAGTCTTTGACATAATGGAGTAGTAAGTTTCTTAAAACAATGTGAGAGGGTTAGAAGAAGTATCTGCTGAAGGTGAAGTTCATTCATTTACCACTAACAACAACATCTGCTACTTCTTAACATTGTTGTTATGAGCCTGTCTATGGGGAAGGAGTCAATTAGCTTTGATGTGACAAAGGAGTTTTACAATAAGTAAACTTGATGCTTGTATCATCAAAGATTTGGGGGCTAGAGAGATAACTGAGCAGTTGAGAGTACTTGCTACTCTTTCAGAATATCTGAGCTTGTTTCCCAGACTCATGTTAGATTGTTCATAATCTGTAACTCTAAGAAATCTGCCATCATCTTCTGGCCTTCTAAAACACACCCACATATATTATGAACACATATTGACCAATATATATACACATAATTTATAAAGTCTAAAGTACTAACTAAATAATGATCACTTATAGAGGAGATTGAGTATCTCTTTTAGTAAACTTTCTATATTTAACAGAAATGTGTTAAATATACAGGCACTAAAATAAGCACACATTGTATGCTACACTCATGTGAATATCAGATATGCTCCAAACTATTATAGGCATCTTGAAGGTCTTCATGAGCTGGAATGAGAAACCCTGTAAACAGTTCTCTATTTCCAGTGATGGCTAAAATTCACAGGCAGTGCCTTAACCAGACAGATCTCATTTCTAACTCTCCATGTAAAGCAGATTTCAGACTGGACCTCATAATGCTAAGGTTGAGGAATATCCAGCTCTTTCTATCATTTCTTATTTAGTAAGTTCTATTAATTTATTGAGATACAAGTATAATGTCATAGGCTGAAAATTTAAAAAAAAAACAAAAAACAAAATTCGTGTTTTGATCTTAGCAGATAAAATGCAAGCATATGGACCTGAGTTAGAATGATTATTGAGAAAGATAAACCTGACATTAACATGTAGTCTCTAAAAAAACCACATATGTATATGTATGTTCTTTATACACAAGGTCATACCTACACATTAGAGGGAGGATGGAAGAGGTGAAGGGAGAGAGGGAGAAAGACACAAGAAGTTTAAAAAAATCACTCTTACTTGGAATGAGTGGCAATCAAAATTGAAACGTTGTTACAAGGTAATTTGTACAATAACTATAGAATGACTATTCTTTGCTGAGATCCTCTAGTAGTTTGCACCTGAGACTCCCTTCTGATTTATACATAACTGGGTAGAACCCTGGTAAACACTACACATTATTTTATCCTTAGTCTTTCTTCCTCAGCCACATTTGCAGAACCACTCAGTGAACACACTGGTGGGAAGAAAGTAACTAGTCTTTTGCAGCAATATCCCACAACACAGAATCCTTTGCTTTTACTCAAAAGAATAAAAGGTACTTGCTTATCTTGTTCACTTGATTCTTTTAATTAATTAGTAGTATTCCAATTACACTGGCCTTCTTCATAAAGTTTGTCTAATAAAAGTAATTTCCTAGGGGATTTTGGATAATGAATATGTGATATAGAAATTGTTTATCTCCTAATTAGTGAACAGAATAAAAACACTTAAAATCAATATAATGAACTCTAATTAATATTCAGTTCTACCTGCATGGTCAAGTTTGCTCCCAGGTAGTAAAGTAGTCTTAGAATATCATTAAACTTTCTTGCTCATCAAATAGGAAAATGACTATCATATTGTGGTGGTTTGATTGAATTGTTGACCTAGAATCACCTAAGAGTAAGACTCAAAGACTAGATGAGGCTGTCCTATGGACATGTCTATGGGAATTGTATTGGTTATGCTAGTTAATTTAGAAAAATGCAGCTCACCACATATAGCACCATTCCCTAGGTTTGGGTTTGGGTCTATATAAGAGTGAAGGAAGGAACCTGAGTAGTATATATTCCTGAATTAATTAATTTTTCTCTATTCTAGAATTTGGATAACTAGCTTCTTCAAATCTCCACTGCCTTGACTTCCCATAATAATGGGCTACAACCTCAAACATGAGCTGAACTAAATTATCTCTGCTAATAACGTTTTGCCCTTCTGACACTATGGCAGAATAATATTAAAAAATCTAATAAAGAAGTATAACATTTGAAAAAATGCTTCTTATTCAACAAAAAACATCTTGAATAACAATAAAATGCAATATAATGGGTAACATTTCGAAGAACAGAAACAAAGCACACCCTGGGGGATTACACAGAGTATATCAGGAAAAGACTGTTTATGTCAGATGATCTGTGGGCATATCTGTAGAGCATTGCCATGATTGCCTTATTTGATGTAGCAGGGACAAGCCTGAGGGTGGTTGACACTCCCTGGTTTTTATAAGCAGCTCATTTATTTATTTATTTATTTATTTATTTCTCTTTTTATTTTTTATTTTCATAGAATAAAGTCTCTTTTTTTATCCATGTATTCTTTTATTCCAACTCCCTTCCCCCTCCTGATTTCTCCCAATCAGCCTTTAGCAGGACTTTTTAAACAGTAGAGGGAGCTAGTCACCTTGGCATTCATTTCTCTGTTTCTGGCTGTGGAGGGGCTGTGACTAGCTGTTCTAAGTTCCTGCCTTGACTGTGTGCTGCACTGATGAACTGTGACCTGAAAATTTGAGTCAAGATAAATCATGTTTTTTCTAAGTCACCTTTCATTATGACATTCTATCAAAGTCACATAAATAAAATTAGAACACATATTTTATGTAATACATATATTTAGGATAAAGATGCAGAATTCTAATTACCTCTGTCTAATATGTCATAAATCTTTTTGCTTAATTTGTGTTTTGGAGTTAATTTTAAAAGTATAAAACAAGATGAAGAAAATTTCCAACTAAGGAGCTTAAAAGTTAATTCTAGGTAATGTTGTGGTAGAATAAAATGTTAAAAAAAAAACAATTTATTTAACACTGTATATGCAAGCTGTTTTTGTATAAAATGCAAACTAAAATTTTATGTAATTTATGTATTATTAAATGGATATAAATTTACCTTGCCATGGTGGAGCAGACACATCCACATATATTGATAAGTAAATTTTGACTAATGACATATTGTCATTTGGATGTTAAATAATGTTTGTAAGCTCATGTAGTAGTGCTGACTGCGTAGGTTGTAGAACCTTTTGGAGGTGGAAGTACACTGGAAAAAAGTGGGTTTCTGAGGACAGTCTTTACATTCTACTTCCTGTTCCTTCTCTGCTTCCTGACAGCCAGTATGATGTGACCACCAAAGTCTCCCAATCCTACCACATACAGTCTCTTCCCTAATGAACTCTATTGACTTAGATCTATGAGTAAGAATAACCCTCTTCTGTCTTAAGTTGCCTGTGTTGGGGGGTTTTATATGGCACCAGTTGATTTTCTCCTTGAGAGTATAAAATTCATACTCCTGCCTCATTTCGCTACTTGCTTAAAAGGAACTCATCAGGTGAAAACAGTTTTATCAGATAAATTAAAACATCACTTAGAATGCATAATTAAATCCAAACTCACTGATGACATTTGGATTCTAGATGCCAGTGTGATAAAACAGAGATTAAAAAGTACACATAAAACTGCTGTGGGATGATCTTTCTGTAAGCTGTGAATATGTATTGCTACCACTGGTTAATAGAAAAGTTGTTTTGACCAGTGGCAAGATAGGATACAGCCATGCAGGAAATCCAAGAGAAATACAGGGAGAAAACATCAACGTTGAAAGAGACGCAGAGAGCTGCCAGGTGCCAGGGGAGTGAGATGTAATGAAACACAGGTAAAATCATGAAACACATGGTAATACAAAGATTAATAATTATGGATTAATTGAAAATGTAAGAGCTAGGTAACAAGAAGCCTGAGCCAAAGACAAAACAGTTTAAAATTAATATTAAGCCTCTGGTTGGTTATTTGGGTACCAGTGGGTGAGAGAGATGCATAATCCTACATGAAACATAAACTACCTTCTAGGTAGAATTTTAAATGCCTTACTTTCTAATCCCTCAGGCCAGCACAAAATGTCAACTCCTAGCATGAAGTACTAAACTCTGAACAATTACTGCATAAAGCCTGTATTATTTTGCTGAAAGATCACATGAAATTTAGAACAAAGTGCTATTGAGAGAGGAAAACAGAAACAGTAGAGGGTGGGATTGCCAAGATGAGTTTATGTGAGATGACTTCAGTACAGAGACTGCAGCCCTAATTTACTTGAGGTGCATTCATTCAACAAGAGCATGCTATGCAAAGCCTGTCTTGCCGAAATCTTGGAAAGGTAGGTGCTATAATAAAAGCCCATAAGAGATCAGCACAGAGCCAGTTCCAGTCCCTTTTGAAGTTCTCATGCAGTAGGCCTCAGCCCACATAGGAGGCATAGTACACTTCCAGGCTCCGCTGCATTTCCCTCTTAATAGTCAATCTCCTCTCCAATAATTATTCAAGAATTTTAGTACAATTAATTCTGAAGAGATCCAAGAAGCTGGGAAGTTCCATGTCTGCTCACCAGACTCAGATCCATGCCTGCAACAGTCACTCAAAAGCAGGATAACTTCTGAAAAGTGTTTGGTCTATGAAGAAACAAACAGAAACACTATTTCTTTTCCAATAGAGAAACACTCCTCTAATTCCAATGACACAATTTTAGAATATCTACCCATCCTTTTAAATTCATCTATCCATTTCTTAATGCATCTTTTGATTCTAGGCTTTCAGTCTCAAGAACAAAATATATTCTTATATCAAACAAATCAGTAAATTAAAAGGTACTAGATCCACATGAATAATTTCACTTCTCTCCTTGGTTTACTTCCTACACCATCTGTTTCTACTGACTATACTATGTTTCAAATATTCTCCCCACTCCTTAATTATCCACTGAAATACTTTGACTCATTTTTCTTATTTTCAATTTCTGTTGTAATGGGGTTTACCTAGTAAGATGCATAAGGCTTTTTCCTACATTTCTGATCTTTATTCACATTCTCATCCATTTCTGAAACACCCATATTCATGTCATTGGGAAGATTTGCAAATGGACTTGTCTATAACTCTGTGGATTACTGCATCATAACGTGAACTTTGACTCTTAGCATTACAAACTTCGAAATGTGGTATAAGCAACAATCTTAGGGAAAGTATCTAATGTTCATGTTCTCATTCTAAAAATGAGAAACCATTCCCCATTTTATTGAATTATCACACTAAACCAGTACATTCATGCAGTTATTATTGAGTTTTTAACACATGAAATAGAGTACTGATAAAGAGCTACTGCCTATAGTTTGCATCTGGTTTCAGCTCTCCTGAGGATTCTTTCATCAAAGTTCTCATCAGCCAATTCTCCCATTGCACCCACAGCCATCTAGACTACCCCATCATAGCACCATGATCCTCTAAGACCTAGTGGCCTTGGAGTATGTGCTATATATAAAAGTTGTAATAGTTGACCATATTACTCTCTGCTGTGCTACTAACACACACCTAAAAGTTGGGCTATTGCATGGTCTTTGTGTTCCTGTCTCCAGACCCTAGCTTAAATTAAATAATTAAGATAAACTTCAAATAAAATTCAAGGTTAGGACTCTAACAAAAGCCAGAGCTTCATGCCCACACTTACTACTAATACACTGCCTTACATGCCACACTCAGAGACTGTGCCTAAGTTACTCTGACTTTGGTGATTGTATATACTTTGTTCACATGGTAGTTCTGATTATAAACTTTAGGACCTAGCCATCTAGTATATTCTCTGATCAAAGTTCATTAATGACCTTTTCCTCTGGTCCAGTTGCTGAGTCAATAGCCAGTTACCTCAAGTAATGGCTTCTGGCTGTGCAATAGTCCCAAGGAGAGGATACGGGCCAATTAAGAGCATTTCATACTTGCAATGAGCTTTGTCCTGCTGAGCTCAGAACAGAATCAATCCTACCTATTTCATGAATGCAGAACCCTGCAAAATTAGAGAATCTTTTAATACTTATTGAAATCAAGTAGAGTTCATAAAGCCTGCAGAGAGCTCCCTACCTCTAAAGGGTAATGATTTCCTTCCAATTTGCTCTCATAAAATGATGCCCCAAGGCAGAAAAAAATAGCCAAACACAATTGCAATTTTTCAGAAGACTTCCACAAGAAATCGGATGTTCATATTTTCAAACTCCTTCAAAGTTTCATGCCTGCCTTTTATTTTTCCTCCCTAATATTTCTATTTTGGTTGTGTGTCTGTTACTCATGAAGTAATGCTTCTTCTGATTCTTCCTTTCAAGCAACACAATCAAGACAATTGCTGCATCTATGGAAGAATTTTCTAAAATGGAAAACATGGTTGAATGTTATGCCTAAATATTTAAGAAGATTCAAAGGCTTATGAAATTTCATGGCAACAAACATTATGGAACAATAACTGAACATATAAGAACAAGAACAGAGCTAAGAGGGACTAAGGATAGCGATACCACCTCTATTCTTCTAACCTTTAAAGCATCTTCTGTAGTTGTCTGTCACTCTGTGAAATTGACAGGAATTTTGGAGAGTAACAAGACATTACATTAGAACCAAAACACTGTTTTACTGTATAGCTAGACATTCTTGTGTATATGGATAAAAAGCCCTTCTTCATATTCTTTCTTCATTGATAGGCAGCAAAGCTAAAATAGGTACTTGGTTTCAAATTAATTTTACATTTTTGATTGTTGGTTTTACATCCACTTAACACTGTAATATTTTTGAAATATTTTGAAAATTAATTGATAAAGGTAAAATCACTGGAAATCATTAAAGGAAAATGTTTATTCAATAACTTAAAGATAATTTTAAACCCATTATTACTAAACAACAATTAATCTTTAGTTATCAGAGAAAGGCAAGTCAAAATGATGAGATTCCATTATACACCTGCCAGAATGGCAGAGATTAAAAAAAAAAGTGGCAGCTCATGCTAGAGATGATGCGGAATAAGGGGACTATTCCTCTATTACTGGTAGGAGTGTATTTGTATAGTCATTTTGGAAATCAGTGTGGAGTTCCTCAGAAAACTGGAAATCAACTTACCAAAAGACCCAGTAATATCTCTTCTGGGCATATATCTAAAGGATGTTCAATCATAATACAAGGACACATGCTCAACTATGTTCACAGCAGTTTTAATTGAAGGACCAGAACCTAAAAACAACCAATTTAGATATCTGTCTTTTGAGAGGTATTTTTAAAAATGTACTACATCTATACATTGAAGTATTACTCACCTGTTAAAAACAAAAACACTAGGAAATGTGAAGGCAAATGGATAAAACTAGAAAAAAATCCTCCTGAGTCATGGAGCCCAGATATATAGACAAGCAGGGTATGTTCTCACTCATAAGTTAATATTAGCTTCTCTCTCTCTCTCTCTCTCTCTCTCTCTCTCTCTCTCTCTCTCCCCCCTTCCTCTGTGTGGATGAAAAAATAATCAAATGGCCTCAAATCTTGTTTCTGGCCCTCCTCTGCAAAGATGGGTCCTATTTATCTGGAAATCCAAACAAAAAGAAATCCTTTATTTTTTTTCTCTAAGTTGCTATATGTGAGAGGATTTTATCATAGCATTCGAAATGTAAGTAAGCCACCCAGTCACAGAAGCAAAATAACTGAATATGATGAGGCTAAAAATAAGGCAAAAATGTAGAATACTTTAAATATGTGAATTGATAATATTTGATGAAAAACAACAACAGGAAGGATTCTACAAGTCTAAGATGAGAGCAAAAGCATCAGCTTGGTAATATTTTTAACTATATTTTTAAAAATGATTTGATGAAAGTTGATCTCTTTTATTGAAATGATTCAAAAAAAGAGAACATTTCATTCTTCATACAGAAAAAGATAAATGGGTTTAAGAAACTCAAAATCATGTGAGTCATTAACTTCAGCTATAATTCCAGTGCTGAGTCCTGGCCTACGACCTATCAATTAGGGATGGAGCTCCCACAACCGCCTGACTCTCTTTCTGGAGGCTCTGGAGGAAGGCCCAGCAATCCATATTAATCAAACCCATTGGATGAGTACAGGCTTTCAATCACTGGCTCTATCTTGCTTTTTCTATTTTAGGTTATACTAGGGGAAACATATGGAAAGACTCCAGGATGTACATTGGTAGCTTAAAGCTATCCTCCCTCTTTATGAATCATATAATTCCAAAAATAAAGTTATAGCTTCCAATTGAACACCCTGCTCAATTTGATTCTTTTCTTTGGAATTGAACATGGGTGAGTATGGCAGGCTTTGACATGGCACAGCCTCTGCTCAGGGCCTATGCGTCAGTCTCTAGTTCGCTATCTTTATACATGCATTACATCATTCACAATCAGCATACAGTTCCTCATGACCATTGGTTGTGTCTATTTCTCTGACATTTTCTAAAACCATCATGGAGCGCATATGAGTGAGCTTCAAGTAAATATATATGAATTTTAAGATATGAGTGTTTTCAAGACTATGAATAAGATCTCAATTCTGTCATTTAGAATAGGACAAGTAAGGAAAAGGACCACAAGTAGAAGTCTTTGATAGGAAATTTCAGTTAGACATGTTTATGTTTGGCAAATACATGGATTTTCTTTCTCCAAATTGGAAAATCATTGTATTAAAAGTAATTTAGAGGGCTGAAGAGATACTCAGTGGTTAAAATCATATACTGCCCTTGAAAACACAAGTTGGATTACTACCATGTTAAGCAAATCAAAACTCCCTGCAACTCTAGCTCCAGAGATTCCAATACCCCTTTCAGGTACTCCATTGACACTTTCACTCACATGCTAGAGCACACAAAACACACACACACACACACACACACACACACACATGCACACACACACACACACACAGCAACAACAATTGTAAAATTAAATAAATTCTATCAGAAGAAATGGCATGATGGGAGAGAAGACTGAGGACCTTAAAATTCAGACTCCCTTCCAGAGTGGAGTTAGAGGTGAGCAGATTACAGCACCTGGACCACAAATCCAGAGAGTCCCTCTCCTGGACCAGGGTCAATCCTAGTGTCTGATGCAGACTCTCCCTAACAGACAGGTGCTAGGCTTTAGCTGTGAGGGGCTCCCCAGCGACTGCTAAAAGAAGGGACCTTGTATGGCTGGGTCCCACCTCCAGAGCAAACTGCATCACCAGAGAAGGATTGAGGCTTTAAAATTCAGACCCCTATCCAGAGCAGAGTCAGAGACTGAGCAGATCCCTTTCTCAGAGGAGACAGGAGACACAAAACCCCTCTTGCCACAACTGACTAGGAGTGGCCTAATCATAAACCACTAAAGCCATGGAAAGATGCCAGTGCAAAAATACATATAACAATATAAAGAACAACAAGGCAACAACAGAAGAAACTGGTGGCTGTACAGCTACAAGACCTAAACAGAGCAATGAAGAGGAAATAAAAAGAAACAACAGCAAAAACACATTTGTAAAGATTATTGAAGCCTTCAAAGAGGTTATAAAAAATTCCCTTAAAGAAATAGAAGAAAATACAAACAAAAAATTGGAAGAGATTTTTTTCAAATCCTTGAAAAAAAAACCAAGAAAAGGTTAACCAAAAAAAAAGAGAAAGAAACATTCCAGGAACTGAAATAGAAGCAATAAAAATGCACAAAATGAGGCAAAGATGGAAATAGAAAATCTGAAGAAAAGAGCTGGAACTATAGATACAAGCATAACCAACAGAATCCAAGAGATGGAAGAGAGAATCTCTGGAGTGGAACTCTCAGTAGTGGAAATAGATACATAAGTCAAAGAAAACACTAAAACCAAAAAAGCCATAACAAAAAAATGATTAGGAAATTTGGAACACCAAGAAAAGACCTAATCTGAGAATAACAGGAATGAAAGAGGAGAAGAATATCAGTTCAAAGGCACAGATAATATATTCAATAAAATCATAGAAGAAAATTTTTCAAATTTAAAGAAGGATATGCTTATAAAGATACAAGAAGCTTAAAAAGCACCAAATAGATTTAACGCCCCCCAAAAATCCAGTTGCCACAAATAATCAAGCCACAAAATATACAGAACAAAGAAAAAAGTTTAAGAGCTGCAAAAGAAAAGAGCCAATTTACCTATGAAGGCAGACGCATCAGAATAACACCAGACTATTCAATGGAAACAATGAAAGCAAGAAGGATTTGGTCAGAAGTTATACAGACACTGAAAGAGAAATGCAGCCAACCTAGACTACTGCACCCAGCAAAACTATCAGTCACCATAGATGGAGTAAACAAGATATTACATGACAAAGTCAGATTGAAACAATACCTATCTACAAATCCGGCCCTCTAGAAAGCACTAGAGGGAAAACTCCAACCTAAGGATCCCAGATACACCCATGACACCACAAACAATAAATAATCTTACAGAAGAAAAGCCCAGAGAAATGAAATACATACAAGCTACCACCAAAAATAGCAAGAAATAACAATCAGGGGTCACTAATATCCCTTAATATCAATGAACTCAATTAATCTATAAAATGACACACAATAACAAGATGGATAGGAAAACAGAAGCCATCCTTCTGCTGCATACAAGAAACACACATCAACCTTAATGACAGACACAGGCTCAGAGTAAAATGTTGGGAAAAGATTTTCCAATCAAATGGCCCTAAGAAACAAGCTGAGGTTGCCATCCTAATATTGAACAAAGTAGACTTCAAACTAAAATCAATTATAAAAAGACCAGGATGTACACCACTAATTCATCTCAGGAAAAATTTATTAGAGAGGAGATTTCAAGCCTGAATATTTATGTCCCTAATATAAGAGCACATATCTCTGTAAAAGAAATAATATTAAAGCTCCAATCTCACATCAACTCTCATACCCTAATAGTGGAAGGCTTCAGTACCCTACTTTCACCCTTGGATAGGTCAACCAGACAAAGACTCAACAGAGAAATAGAGAGTCTAATAGAGGTTATGAAGGAAATGAATTTACTAGATATTAACAGAAGCTTTCATCCAAGAGCAAAGGAATATACATATTTCTCAGCACCCAATGGATCTTTCTCTAAAATTGACCATGTAATTGGTCATAAAGCAAATATCAATATATACAAAAAAATGTAAATAATCCCTTGTATTATATCAGATGACTGGGGCCTAAAGTTAGAGTTCAACAATATCAAAAATCACAGAAAGCCTAGCAACTCAAGGAAACTAAACATCACTCAATTGAACTTTCTCTGTGTCAAGGAAGAAATTAAGAAAGAAATCAATGTCTTCCTAGAATTTATCAAAAATGAATCCATTGTGGGACACAGTGAAAGCAGTCTTAAGAGGAAAATTCATAGCACTACATGCCTATATGAAAAACCTAGCGAAATCCCACACTAGAGAACTAACAGCTCAGATGAAAGCCTTAGAACAATTAGAAGCAAACACACCTAGAAGGAGTAGATGGCAGAAAATAATCAAACTTAGAGCTGAAACAAATACAATTGAAACAAAAAGAACAATATAAATAATCAATGAATCAAAGAATTGGTTCTCTAGAAAGTCAACAATAGAGATAAATCCTTATCTAAAATAGCAAAAAAGCAGAGAAAGAGTATCTGAATATCCTCAGGAATTCCAGAGAATTATAGATCATACTTTGAAAGCCTATATTCCACAAAAATGGAAAACCTATAAGAAATAGACAGCTTTTTGGACAGGTACCATTTACCAAAATTAAATGAAGATCAGATTAATTACCTATAAATACCTATAACCCCAAAGGAAGTTGAAGTTGTCATTAAAAGCCTCTCAAGTAAAAAAAAAAAAAAAAAAAAAAAAAAACCTAGGTCCAGTTGGTTTCACTGCAGAATTCTACCAGACATTCAAAGAATTACTCTCATTGCTCCTCAAACTGTTTCACACAATAAAAACTGAAGGAATATTGCCAAATTCTTTTTATGAGGCCACAATTACACTAATACTCAAGCCACTGATAGACGCAACAAAAAAGGACAATTACTGACCAATTTTTCTCATGAATACAGATGCTAAAATTCTCAAGAAAATTTTGGCAAAATGTATACAACAATATATAAAAATGTCATCCACCATGATCAAGTATGCTTTATCCCAGAGTGCAGGGATGGTTCAACATAGGAAAAACAGTAAATGTCATCCATCATATAAACAAACTGAAGAAAAAAAAAAAAAAAAACAGGATCATATCCTTAGATGCTGAAAAAGTCTTTTACAAAATCCAACACTCATTTATGATAAAAGCTCTGGAGAGATCAGGAATACGGGAAAATATCTAAATATAATAAATATTTACAAGAAGCTGACAGCCACCATCAAACTTAATGGAGAAAAACTCAAAGAAATCCCACTAAAGTCAGGAACTAGAAAAGGATGTCCTCTCTCCCCTTACCTATTCAATATAGTTCTTGAAGTTTTAGCTAAAGCAATAAGAGAATGAAAAGAGATTAAGGGGATACAAATTGGAAAAGAAGAAGTGAAGCTATCTCTATTTGCAGATGATGTGATTGTATACATAAGTGACCCACAAAATTCATCCAAGGAAATGCTACAGCTGATAAACACCTTCAGTAATGTAGCAGGATACAAGATTAACTCAAAGAAATCAGTAGCCCTCCTATATACTAAAGATAAAAGGGCTGAAAGAAAATAAGAGAAACATTACCCTTTATAATAGCTGCAAATAGCATTAAATACCTTGGAGTAACTATAACCAAAGAAGTAACAGACCTATCTGACAAAAATTTTAAATCACTAAAGAAAGAAATTGAAGACGATATCAGAAAATGGAAAGCTCTCCCATGTTCCTGGATTGGTAGGATCAAAATAGTAAAAATGGCAATTCTACCAAAAGCAATCTACAGATTCAATGCACTTCCCATCAAAATCCCAACACCATATTTTGCAGATCTTGAAAGAACAATACTCAACTTCATTTGGAATAACAGGAAAGCCAATATTGCCACAACAATTTTGCTCAACAAAACAACCTCAGGAGGCATCATCATCCCTGATTTCAAGTTTTACTATGGAGCTACACTAATAAAAACAGCCTAGTACTGGCATAAAAACAGATTTGTAGATCAATGGAATCAAAATGAGGATCTGTGCATTAACCCTAAAACCTATGAACACCTGATCATTGACAAAGAGACCCAAAATATTCAATGGAATAAAGATAGTATCTTTAACAAATAGTGTTTGCATAGCTGGATGGTAGTGTGTGTAGAAATGCAAATAGATCCAAGCCTATCACCTTGCACAAAAGTCAAATCCAAATGGATCAAAGGTCTCAACCTAAACCCAGCCACATTGAACCTGATAGAAAAGAAAGAGGGAAATACCCGCCAATGAATTGTCACAGGTGACCACTTCCTAAATATAACACTGGTACACACACACTAAGAACAACAATCAATATGTGGGACCTCCTAAAATTGAGAAGCTTCTGTAAAGCCAAGGACACAGTCAGTAAGACAAAAACACAGCTTACAGAATGAAAAAGATTTTCACCAACCCTACAAGTGACAGAGGACTAATCTCTAAAATATTGAGAGAAGTCAAGAAACTAGAACCCAAAACCCTGAATAGCCCCATCAAAAAATGGGGTTCTGAATTAAAAAAGGAATTCTCAGCAGAAGAATTACAAATTGTTGAAAGGCACTTGAAAAATTCCTCGACATCTTTAGTCATTAGAGAAATGCAAATCAAAACAACTTTCAGGTTCCACCTTATACCTGTTGGATCAGGTAAGATAAAAGACAAAGATGATAGCCTATGCTGGAGAGATTGTGGAACAAGGGGAATACTCTTCCATTGTTGATGGGAGTATAAGCTTGTTCAGCCATTCTGGAATGCAGTATCGCAGTTTCTCAGAAAACTAGGAATTCCTCTCCCCAAGGATCCAGCAATACCTCTACTGGGCATGTACCCTAAAGATGCACATTCGCACTCCAAAGGCATTAGCTCAACTATGTTCATAGCAGAATCATTCATAACAACACAAACCTGGAAACAACCTAGACGTCCTTCAACTGAAGAACGGATTAACAAAGTGTGGTACATCACATAATGGAGTACTACGCAGAAGTGAAAGAAAAAAGGATGTTCTAAAATTTGCAGGAAAATGGATGGTTTTGGAGAACATCCTCCTGAGTCAAGTATCAGAAACCCAGAAAGATAAACAGGGCATGTACTCACCCATTAGTAGACTTAAAAAAAAAAAAAAAAAAAAAAAAGCAAAACATGTCCAAGCTGCAAACCACAAATGCTGAACAGCTTGGATAGGCACCTTGGAGCCCATTCCCTCCAGAGGAACCCCTGACCCAGTCTTGATGCTGGAGGGAGGAAAGTGAATCTTCTGGGAGTGGATGCTGAACTAAGCCACAATGGGACCTTGAGACCTCCTAACCTTGCTGGGGAGAAGATGAGGATATGTGGAGAAGAGAGAATGACTGGAAAGGGCAGAAGGGGGAAGGGAACTTGAATAAGTATATTCATGGATAGAAAATATGACTTTATTCATAATAATAATAAATACTAAAAATAAAAAAATATGGCTTGGTGGTTCAGAGCACTTCCTACTCTTGTGCTCTTATAATAAGAAGTCCTGTATTTAATTTCCCAGCATCCACATGATAGGTCACAGTATGTCACTCTACTTTCATAATATTCAATGTCCTCTTCTGCACACCTTGGATATCAAGCATGTTCATGGTACATATACATATGTATATACATATATATGTATGTATATATGCAAATATGTATAATATACAAAAATAAATTAATAACAGTAAGCACATATATCTAATATTTCATGAACCTTAGTTAGAATAGAATAATAGAATAATAGAATATAAAACTCATATTAAGATGTTGGAGGAAAGCTGGAATATCAGAGAGAGAAAACAGACCACAGTCAGTTCTAACAGAGCCAACTTCTCAAGCCGAACAGGGAAAGTGCTATCTTCAAGAGCCTTCTGCCTGTCTGGTTGCTTCTAGAGAATACATAAATCTCTGCCTCCTCCTGCCTCAAATATCTTCCCTGCCCAGCTGTTTAACTTCACTGTTTCAAATCTGTATCATCATAATCTTAGAGTTAGGATTAAATGTGTAAGCTACAACTGCTTGGCTGTTAGGCCTTGAACTCACAGAAATACATCTGTCTACTACATGATTAGGATTAAAGGAATGGGTCACCACTCTCTCTGATCTTCACATCTTGACTGTGGATGATTCTGTTCTCTGATATTCCAGGCTGATATTTTAAATATACAATATATCACGACAATCTAAAAATAAAAGTATGCTTTTTAAATTGTAAACTAGTTTAGAATGATACTGTCCACCAATTAGTGTATTGGGAAAGTTTCCCATAGCCTTTTCCTGCACAACTCCTGCAACAGTGCTGGAAACCAAGTGTTCTCTCAGCCAAGGGTAAAAATGTGATCTCCAGTGTTTTCTCTTGTGTGTGTATTCCTGTGTGTGTGTGTGTGTGTGTGTGTGTGTGTGTGTGTGTGAAACTGATGTATTTACAAGGGTTAACATGAACAGAAAACAGTTTCTTGATTAGGAAAAATAATCAAGAATAAAAACAGAAACAAATGATTTCTCAGATATTATAAGATGTCAGGGGTCAGAGGAAAATAAAACACACAGTTCTTTGACTGGATGAACTATACAAGTCATCAGGTTTGATGTTAAGAACCATTTTGTCATTAAGTTATCTTACTAACCATCTTTCTCTTTAAATTTTATTTTTAGAATTTATTTATTATTACTAGTGTGTACATGATGGGGGATGTTCATGCTACAGTGTACCTGTGGGTGCCACAGAACAACACAGTACAGTTATTTCTTTCTCTTCTTCTTTATTTACATTCTGTAGAGCAAACTCAAGTTACAAGGGTTCCATGGCAAGTAGTCTTACCATCGGCCCATCTTACCACAGGCCTTTTCAGACCCTTCTCTTGATCCTTTTGGTTTTTTATTTTATTTTATTTAACTATTAAGAACAAAGAAGTCACACTTTCTATCCTTACGTATCCTTATTCAAGGTCCCTTCTCCCTCCCACCACATCAGGTCATTCTCTCTTCTCCACAACTCTCCACACCACCCCTGAGCAGGAGGGCTTTTGGTTTTTTTCATTAATCACATAAAGAGGCCTCTCTGAAGTCCCCATACCAATGCAGTACTGGAACCATGAATGAGGAACTATGTTCAATGTCATTGAAATTTAATTTACCAAGGATGTCTATGTGTGTACAGGAGTGTGTATGTTCATTCCTACATATGCATGGCCATACTTCTTTGTATAGGTGTATAGGTAGGTATGTGTTTATGTGTAGGCAAAAGATCAACCTATGGGTATCTTTCCTTAAGAGTTGGCAACCTTGATTTTCATTCTTCTGGAACTCACCAAGCAGGCTAGGTTGGTTGGCCAGTGAGCTCAGAGATTCTCTTGTCTCTGTCTCCCCAGTGCTGAAATTATAACTGTGCACTATCATGTCTGATATTTATATGTGGGTCCTGGAAGTTCTTAAAAGGAAATTAAAATCATATCAAAAAGGAAGACAATGAAAAAAAAGGAAAGATATTAGCCCCAAGTATCTTTGTCCTAAGGACTCTGTCTATCTCTTTGGCTCATTCTGTCCCATAAAAGTAATTTATGACTGTATAAAGTTGCAAACAACTCCTCTGGTTTTCCTCACCTTTGAAGAATGTTTTCAAAAATAAATCATGTAACTGATTACTAGATTTCATATTTGGTATGTCTCTGGAATAAATAATAATTTAAGAAAATTGTATACTTTTTATTTGGTAATTTGTCAATGACTAGTAAGTTATTCATACATAATCACTAAATTTTTACAGAGGAAATGTGTTCTCTCTGCACATGTACATGACAAATTTAGTGCTAATTGTTCCCCCAGCTTGGAATGCTCTGTCAACAGTCTTCTGAGGATGTGGAGACTCACCTTCATTCCCTGAGACCTCTGCTGCTTTATGAGAATTACACAGAAAAGATTCTCCCTTCTGCTCTTCCTGCTGCTTTGAACAATACTACATAACTGCCAGATGTGTTAGTGGAATGGTTTCCTAGATCTCTATCTCATTTCCTATGTGGGTATATACATATATGAGTGCAGTTGCCTTTAGAGGCCAGAAGAAGACATCAGTTCCCTGGATCTGAGAATCACCAACGTGAGTGGTAAAAAATGAACTCTGGTCCTCTGGAAGCACAGTGCATATTCTTAACTACTGAGTCATCTTTCTTTGAAATAAGTTATATCCCTTTGTTCATCTTCTTTTTAAATATGACAATTCTGAAACCCAGAATAGAAATTAATCAAATATATATTTAGTCAAAACAAGAGAGGAAAACTGCAAATACCTGTAAACATCTTAAAGAGGAAAACTATCTGCTTTTGATGTCTCCTTTGCTAATAAAAATCCAAGCTACAACTTCTGCTTTCATATGAAATTATAGATGCATTTATAAAATTATTCTGACTTTTGAAATGACTCTGACAATTGTTTCACACCACTAGGTGCTGTCAGTTTGTTTGATCCCTTTTCCACTGGAATGAGGCTTCAAATAGTTCAGGCTGGAAGGGCTGCTCTCTAATCTTCCCCTGGTAGATACAGTAAAATGTTACTTTCTAAAATTCTATGGAAGATTGCCATTGTTATGCAATCTATCCTTAGAAAATCATTTCTGTGGATGATAGAATTCAAACTGCTATAGGACAGTATTTGAAAAAGCTAGTTTTAAGTAGCTGATAAAATTAATGAAAATTGCCAAGTTTAGCACATAAACTTGTTAGCTGGCTAGTTTGGATACTTGGCCTTTGGTTCTCTGCAAAAGTAGTAAACGGTCTTAATTACTAAGTCATTTCTCTAGGACAATCAAATAATACTTTAAAAAATAATTTAAATGAAGATGGAAGATAGCTAAATTGAAAACAAATGGACATATGACTACCTAAGTTGGATATCAAAAATATGAGGAAGGAAAAAGAAAAAGGCAAGTTAGGTGATGTATTTGTAATCCTTGTATTGAGAGGCAGATATCTAGAGTCACTAGCCAGCCAGTACAGCCTGTTCAGCCAGCTTTAGGACAGCTAAGTAACTTATCTCCACAAAATACTATGGATTGAAACTGCATGTTCTGTCTTACATAATGTCGTTCCCTGTCATATTTCAAATTTCTGTTTTAATTTTAATATTGTCCCAAATCATCCACAGAAAATGATGAGGACTTTCTATATAATAATGTGTTAGAAATATTTATCATGCATAACTTGTTGAATGAAGAAAATAGAGACATAAAACAATACTAAAGCTTATGCTGTGGCCCATGTATGCTGCCATAAGCCTTCGTGTATATAATAATATTTCCTATATTTCTCAAGCTAAAGGGATTTCCCAAAGACCCCAGAGGCTGTCAAGAATGAAAGTGCAGGACCCATATTACCTTACAGACAGCATACAGCATACTGTGGACTTCAAGCTTTACTCATATTCTCATTAGTTGTTCTCTCTGTCTGTCTTTCTCTCCATCTCTCTCTCTCTGTCTCCATCTATCTCTCCCCTTCCCTCCTTCTCCCACCCTCTCTCCTTCCTTCATCTCTCTCATTCTCTCTCTTCTTCTTTCTCACTCTCTCCTCCCTCTGCCTTCCCTTTCCCCTACCCTCCCTTTATTACTTCCTCCCCCCCTCCCATTTTGTCCCTCTCATTTTTTGAAGCACTCATAAGAAGAAGAGATAGAAATCCAATGGTGTAATGAGGCAAGGGAAGTTTCAATAATGATCATTGACATTATTCAACAATAAGTGCTAAATACAAGATATGTTCAAATCATTAATGTTCTCCAATTATGTCACATTGCTTAGAATAAATTAGGTTTATAGTCAAAATTATATATTGGGTGGAGAAGGAAGCATATCATGGGCATTTTTCATTTCTAAATTATTTTCAATTTAAAATCTAGAAGTTCTATTTCAAAACAGAATGACTAATATATTTTTGTCCATTAAAAATTTTATAGAATATAGGTTTCTCTTTTGAAAAATACTAAGTCAGTTAAATTATTGACAATAAGGAGTTTGTGATATAACTTCAAAATATATAACCATAACTATATATTACAACAAAACAAACCAACTTTGATTAGTGTTTTCTCATGGATAATCATTATTAGTTTGAGGAATTGATATTGACCTTCCATTTTTAGTTTCCATTAGAAATTCAGGATCCTATTCTGCCTGGGGAATCACTAAAATGACATTTGAGGTTTGTGGATGGTTCAGTGGGTTAAAGTGCTTGTCATTAATCCTGATAATCTATTTATTAATTGAAATACAATATATGAATCTGAAATAAATGAAAAAAGGCAATTTATAGAGAAATACTTCAGGGAATCAATACTGCAGTATCTGTATGGAGGTATTTGAGGTTGAAGTTAGGACCAGTTTTTAAAAGGGAAGTAAACAATGCAAGGTAAATTGTGGAAGGTCTCTCCAGCTAGTGAGGAAGTAATGTAGATATAGCACAAAATGGTGAATATAAGAGGCTTTGTAGCTACATAGAGGTGAACTAAGTTAAAAATTCTGTTCTTAAACCTAAAACAAGCAAATGATTATCCTCTCAGTTTTGTAGGTAATGATATGACCATGTAGAGTTTGGGTACATGTGAACCACGGGGACCCAACTGAACACTTTTACCAGCAAATGGAACCATGATACTTCCATTCAGGCAGGCTCACTTTCTCTATCCATCTGAGAGATGTGCTGCTTTAAAAATGACGTAGCTGAAATGCCTAAAATGTGATGCTATCCAGTAACATGCACTGGCCTCCACATGGTCTCATCCACATCTGTAATTAACCAGTCTCATAATTTTCCATCATTTCACTGTAACAAGCTTTTGAGTAAATTAAAAGCTGACGAATAAATCATAAAAGCAAAAATATTTCATCATATCATGGAGTTGCACATGACAAATTATAAGATTAGAGGTACTATAAAAGTTAAGTAAATGTTGTAATTCCAAGAATGAACATGTGCATGTGTAAATAATTAATTGATACATTTTGTTGTGCAAATGGAATATCAACAGAAAAAAAGTGTGTGCAAAGGATCTGCTTTAAAATGCTATTTGTAAGGGCATGGCAGTGGTGACATGTTAATGGCTTAGGTATACAGCTCTGGTAATGAGTGTTCCAGCTCATTAAACTGACATGGGTATTGACAGCATCATGCTCATGGCTAGGTGTTACAGATTAGAAGTAGGGAAGAAGATTGGTTTTAAATGATTTATTAACAGCTCTTATGTCCAATTAAAGCAATGAGAGAAGAAAGCTATCTCCTATCAAGTTTCTTTTCCTCTTCTTTGTTAAGGAGAAACAAACGAGTTCTACGAAATTTTTCTTAAAACTCTCGGTTGTTTCCCTATACCAAAGCACAGCTAAACTGGTAAGTGAAACCAAAGTTTTCTGGATATACAGAGACTAATTGGCAAACTCTTAGAATGCAAGTGGAATGAGAAGATCACCTCTTATAATTACATAGAAGTTATATGAATCAGTAACAAAAATCAATTCTTACAAAAATGAGTATCTGAATTTGGAGGCCAAGCACCAATGTAAAAGCTGAATATATCTGCACATGATTTTAATTACAATGCAGAAGGGTAACTGGGTCTTGGTGGCCAGCCAGTCTATCTGAATTAGTAAGCCCAAGATTCAATGAGAGATCCTGTCTCATAAAAGAAAGAGTGATTGAAGATGCCTGTTGATCTTTGTCTCAACACACAAGTAAGCACACATCCTCACATACCCACAAGCACACAGCGATATATAAATGAGTATATAAATGAGTATACACAAATAAATAAATAATAAATAATAAATAAATAAATAAACAAATAAATGCATTAAAGCCCCACCATCACAGAATTACCCAAAATGTTTTTATCTGCTAGGAAATTCCTCTTTTCTGTCATAGTCTAACTTAAAGCTGGAAAAATTCACTTGAAAGAAACTTAAAGCTGGAAAAATTCACTTGAAAGAAATGTCTCTAATCAGGCTGTAGAGATGGCTCATCAGTTAAGAGTATAAACTTCTGGACTGGAGAGATGGCTCAGTGGTTAATAGCACTGACTGTTCTTCTGGAGGACCTGAGTTCAATTCCCAGCAATCTACATGGCAGCTAACAACTGTCTGTAATTCCAAGATCAGTTGTACATACAGACAAAATACCAATTCACATAAAATAAAAGTAAATATTTTTCTTTTTTATGAATAAAGTATCATTTTTTATCCATGTATCCCCTTGTTCAATTTCCCTTGCCCTGCCCATCCCAGTCACTCTCTCTTCTCCTCATCTCCTTATTTCCTCCCCAGAAAGGGTAGGAGGCCCCAAAGTCCCAAGGTTGCTTAGTTCAGCATCCACTCCAGGCAAATCCACTTTCCTCAACCTAAGAATGGGTCAGGTGTTTCATTGGAGGGAACAGGTGCCAAGGTGCCAGTCCAAGGTGCTTAAGATCCCAAGCTGTTCAGTCAGTGGTTGTGGTTTGCAGCTTGGGAACACTTTGCTTTTTGTTTAAAGTCCACTAATGAGTGAATACATGCCTTGCTTATCTGTCTGGGTTTGTGATACCTCATTCAGGAAGATATTCTCTAAATCCATCCATTTGCCTGCAAATTTTAGGATATCATTTTTTCTTACTGCTGAGTAGTACTCCATTGTGTAGATGTACCACAGTTCTTTAATTCATTATTCAGTTGAGAGGCATCTAGGTTGTTTCCAGGTTCTTGCTATTATGAATAATGCTGCTATGAACATAGTGGAGCCAATGCCTTTGGAGTTCCAATGTGATATTTTTTTTAAAGAGCATAAACTTCTTTCTTTGCAAAGGGCCCAAGATTTGTTCCCAGGACCCACATCTTAAATTTAATTAGCTTACTTTTATTAGTCCATAATAATGGTATAAAATAATGAATTTCATTATCATTTTCACATGTTTATATAATATACTGTGATTATCTTTACCCACATCATCTTCCTGGCCCTGAGTTTCCAAAGCTGGTTCCATCCTTTTCACAAATAACCCTTTCTTGTACTTCTTGTCTCTTTGAAAATATCTAAATCTTGAAGACCTGCATCTACTGTTCATTGCAGGCTGCCTGAAATGATTCTAGACCTTAGCTTCAAACAACAAACACCTCTTTTGCTTACCACATCTCCAAACAATGCTATTACTTAGATCTGTTCTTGTTAAATTGTTTCTATGTTTCAGCTTTTGAACTCCTATTATATTTTTTCATGAGACATTGTTCATAAAATATTTAAAATGGTGCTTAAAAGATGATAGATGCATATGTATAATACATACATTCATATACTTTCCACCTTAACACTTAACACAAAAGTTCACAACAAAAGACTAGAAAAAATGAAAAGACTTACAAGATAGTAGCATAATAAAAATATCCTATATTGGACTTCTCACACTCCCTGAAATGATCACTATTCATTAAAAACAGTGGTAACTAATATGTAAGTCATAAAAATGCATGTAGGTATCTAGAAGGGTTATGTCCTGTGGGGTCATTTTAAAAGGTAGTTTTGAGAGCTAGAGTGCTGGCTTAGTGGTTAGGTCTACATGCTACTCTTGAGGATGAGAAATACGTTCCCAAGTATCTACCACAGTGAATGAAATGCAACAATTTGTAACTCCATCGAACTCCAGGGAACTCTAAAGCTATATCTTAGGGCATACACCTTTCAACATACACAGACACACAGACACACAGACACACACACACACAGACACACACACACACACAGAGAGAGAGAGAGAGAGAGAGAGAGAGAGAGATTAATAACAATAGTGTTGAAATTTGAGGCCATTAACTTATCTCATACCATTTACCAAACCCTTTGGGAGTAATGGAGAATTGAAGGGAATTTTGTGAGTGACCCCAAAGAACTATAAAGCAGCAATAGTGTTGATGATGGTTGCCACCACACTTTTCTTTAAACAGAGACAATGTGAAATTTAGAAATGAAAAGATCTGCTTCAGACTGTGGATTCATGTACAGCCTGTGGGGCTATTTCACCCAGATTTGGATAATTCTAAAATAAAAAAACTACATTTGTATTACATATCATCACAGCAAAAACTGTACACAAAGAGACTAAAAATCAGACCCAGGGAGAAAGTGAGAGTTCCCCATATAGATATTCCAGTACTGAGCACAAGTCCTCTGCATTCTGGTGTAATACATAGCTCTCATTCTACACTCGATTTTAAATGTTTCTTCTGTGCTCATTGTATTTGAGAATTTTTCTGTAAGTTCGTCAAAGCTTCACTTCTTCCACATTATACTCCAAGTACTTAATTCTACATCTCAAGGTAATTTTCTCTTCCTGACATTTACCTTTCCCTTAATATTCTGGACCTTGAGCTTCTATTTGATCACAGATGCTATGCTCATTAAGAGAAAATACATGAACTTAAATTCCCATCCTGCTCTCCTCCAGTACTGTGGCCTTGATCATTTTCCTTTTATGCTTTAAAGTACAGCTCTTTGTTTATAAAATGAGCATGTCTGTACTCAAGTTCAGAGAATTTTACACATTATCTATGACAAATTAAAAATGCAAGAAGCAGTACCTGCTACCAGGGAGGTCATAACTTGGTTGCCAGAAGCATAAAAACAACTCAATGAAGGCAGAAAGTGCAACTTTATTTTTCTACATTCTTACAGTACCATGCAAATATTAACAGTGTTTCTTATTTTCTCTGCAAATACATAGGTAATCTAGAAAGAAAGCAAAGACAATGGATATGTTATACCTGTCCTGTGGGCATATCTTTGAAGAGACATGAAAGAGCACCACTGTGAATATGATAGAATAGTGCACATGACTAACTGCTTGGATTTAAAGGATTAAACTACAGAGCAGTTCAGTCACTGAATGGTAAACAATATTGTGTCAAGTTATGTTTCCAGCTAACAATTTCAGAAGGCACTTATTAATCTAATATAAGCTTGAAGTCTGAATTATTTGACTCTACATTATAAGAGGTTTTGATGGATAATTCAAACTGAGTAAATGACCTGCTCAAGTAAAATCAACATTTTAAAGAAATGTACATACATACACAGAAAGAGGAACACATGACATAAAGTAAATTGAAGCAAAAAGTAATATGAGCCACTGAGGCCATGGTGATGTCTGGACCCAAAGTTCTATGTTTGGATCAGCACCTAATGCCACTAAGATAAATGAAGAGGTTTTGAAAAGACATAAGCATGAAGTGTTTTTTTTTTATTTGTATTTTTGTTTTGTTTTGTTTTTTAATTGTGGGGGTCTTTGGGGGGAAAGGTTGTAGGGATGAGTTAAAGATATAGACAAAGGGACTTGGGAGGTGAGCAGTGACTGATGAAGCTTATTTTGAATTTAGGGGGTAATATCCAATGATCACATCTTGGTTTTAACAGTTCCTGCAATTCTTCATGTATTTGTACTTTCCACCTTGCTCACCTTTCTAACTAGTAATTTAATTTTATAAAGCATGAGACATATGCAAAGATATGGTACATGACTTGAAAAAAATCTTTATATTCACAGTTTTATTAAGTGAAGGAAGAATGGATATTTTTATTCATATTCTTGACTAAAGAAAATGTCTTGGCTATGAACCTTATATACATACTGAATAAATAAAAGAACAAGCAGAAATGTACTTAGATGAGTATACAAATGAAAATAAATAGATAGAGTGGGCTCAACACATCTACTATTATACAGTTTCAGTAGGGAAACCTGTTGTAAAAAGTTTTCCCCCACCTGTTTTGGGCCCGGGAGGTTGTGACCTGGCACCGGCGGTTTGGAACTTGGTCTGTGTGCCCAACGCTTTTGTCCCCCAAAAGAAATGAAATCACACGCTTATATACTGGGCCCAAAGTTCTATGTTTGGATCAGCACCCAATGCCACTAAGATAAATGAAGAGGTTTTGAAAAGACATAAGCATAAACAAATACTTTAACACTGTTTGGCCCATATCTTATGCCCATTACTACCTAGCTCTTTCATCCCAATTCAACCCATTTCTATTAATTTGTCTACCACGTGGCTCCCAGCCCATAGCTGGTCGGTACCACTACATGTCTGTTCCTCTTGGGGGTCGGATGGAGAGTGACTAACTCCACCCTCCTTCTACCTGGCTGCCTCTGATTCTCTACCCACTTTTCTGGTGCCCTGCAGGGGCCCAAACAGTTCTTTATTTACATCATACAAAAAACATTCTACCACAGAAACCCAGTTACTGCACCAAAAAAGTGAAACCCAGGCACACTTGTGCAGGACCTCACAGGACTTCATGGGCATGATTTATTTCACTGAAACCCTTTCCATGTCAACAGATTCTAAATCGGGAGCAGAGCTATAAATCAGCAAATTCCCTATCTAAACACTGTCATGCCATCCTGTTTAAGCAAGCTACTTTGATTTCTTATTTCCTTAATAATCAGAATACAATGTTCTATTTCAGCAAACACAAAGAAGGAAACGCATAGCTTGCTTGAAGATAAGTTTATATTTCCAGTTCCCCTTAAATTCTTCAATCATTTCACCTCTAAACAACACAAAGATATATTTTATTCCAGAATGTTTTTATATGAAATTTAAACAGTGTATTTTATGAGTAAATTAAACATTATTATTTTAAGATAAACCTGATTCTTCAAAATATCCACTTGAAAAAACTATTTAGATTTGAATTCCAAACAAAAGTTCAACTCTCTGCAGCTAATATGGAAGATTCCTTGAGTATGAGGTTCTGCAGTAGATGATTATGTTTGTCATTTAAAGCAGTTTAATCTAAAATTTAACAAAAAATAAGGCAACAAAATGCTTCTAGTAATCTGAAAAGTATAAATGTGCTAAGTGTATTTTTGCAAGCCCTTTGCTAGGTTTGCTAATAATTTTTGCCATACATTATTCTAAGGAGAAAAGCAAGTCATGAAAACAGTTTGCTAACTCTCTAACATGATTTTCAACTTTCTGAGCAGTGATTCTGAAAATGAGGATGGCACCATTTCCATAATTCTCCTGGTATGTCAAAGAAGGAAGGGTCTCCCTGGAGCTAGAGTTACAAGCAGGTGCAAACTGCCTGATATGGGTGCTGGGAGAACACTAAGTGCTCTTAACTACTGAGCCACTTTTTCATCCTTGATACTTTATTTCTAATATCCTCTTTTATACCCCAGAGAGGAACTATGGCACTCACCCTCCTTCAGTCCCTCTCTTAAAACCATTATTATATATACTTATCTCTCTGTGGTACTGCATGCCACGGCACATATGTGGAGGTAAGAAGAAAAGCTATAGAAGTCAAATCTCTCCCTCCACTATATGAATCCTGAGGACTGAACTCAGATTTTCATGCTTGGTACCAAACATCTTTAGCTGTCAAGCCATCTTGTCAGTTCATGACTTTTGTTTTTACACTCATCTCTTACCTTTTTTTTTAAGACTAAACAAGTCTTATGAATAAGAACAAAATTATTCTTTGTCAAGGCTAACCTACTTACATTAGCATCTGAATTCTAGTAACTCAGTCTTTGTTAAAAAGTAATGGCATAATTATTGAAAATGTGACAAGTATGGCCAAGAAAGAAAAATAAATAAATAAAAATAGCAACTCATAATCATGCTTTCAGAACTGGATTTAACATTTACCACAATGTGTTCTGGTATTTTCATGAAAGGTATGTGCATGTACGGAATAAAATCATGAAGAGTGTATATATTTTAGTGTTTAGTTAATTTTTCTGTATTGTTTCTTATATTTTATTATAAACTTCTAATGTTATTTCTTTTTCAAATGATTATTTTTGATTGTTTAACATTCAGTTGAATAGTTGTAATATTATTTATTCCCATGTTTAAGTTTTAATGTGTAAATCTACATACTATTTTTGCTTTAATAAATTATATTGAGTGAAACCCATGCCATCTCAAAGGCATCTAGATATAAAGTCTCCTCTTTCCTATGTTAAGGTCACCATGCTTGATGATTATCAAAATTGCAGTTGGGTAGATTTGGAAGTGAAAATGTGGGTGGAGATGCTCACAATGCTTTGCATATTAGTGTTAAATTTTTAGAAAATAGATAAAAGATTATAAATATGCTTGAAATTAAACCAATGAATAAAAATGAAGGAATGTTAAAGAGAATAATAGCATAGATCAAAGATAAAATAATGTAACTGAGTGCTAAATGACTATACAAGGAGAACAGTAATGCCCAGCAGCTTCTATAAAGCTATGATGTTATGGGACAAAGGTGTGAACCTCGTTAAGACATTGAACACAGACAGCAGCAGCATAAATGTTTTTGCTTGGTTTTCCCAGTGCTGAAATCTCTAATCATAGAAAATAATATTGATGTTACTTAGATTAATGTCTTTCCTTTTTTTCACAAAAGTGATTAGCATGACTTTTGTATCCTGGGAAAGAAACTCCAAAGGAGATTTATAAAGAAATATCAGATTTCCCAAACATCTCTAGAGACAGGACTACAGAGCCCTCCTATGTAAAGATCTATGAAGCTATAGCCCTTCCAAATATATTTTTGTATCAGAGAAATTGGGCAGGATGATTAAGCATGTAATTCCAGTACCTGAAGACAAAGGACGAAATTTTACCATGAATTTAAAGCCAACCTGAGCTACAGAGTGCATTAGAGCTAGACTCTGTGTGTGTGTGTGTGTGTGTGTGTGTGTGTGTGTGTGTGTGTGTTTGGTGTGTGTGTGTTTGTGTGTGTGTTGTGGGGGAGTGTTCTAGTTTCTTTTGTTGTCTTAGATACATGATTAAAAACAACTTAGGAGGGGAAAGGGTTTATTGGCTTATACTTCCAGGCCAAAGAGAAGTCATGACTGGAGGGGAAGGCCTGTACCCAAAGGAAAAGCTGATTGCATTTTCTGTGAGGTATTTCTTCTCTCCAGGGAACTTACACAAAGCAAAAAAGAGCAGCAAAAAACAGTGAAGATGCGTGCTCACAGGCATTTAGCTAGTTTTTTTACGTATTCAAGGGCTACCTCTGAGAAATGTTGCCACCCACCGATGGGCTGGACCCTCCATCATATATTAACATTCCATAAAATTCTCCACAGACATACCTACAAGTCATTCTTCTCTGGTGAATTCCTCAGTTGAGACAGCCCTTCACAGGTGACCCTAAGCTGTGTCAAGCTGACAAGTAAGCTCTTTGTGGCTGGCAGAGATAAGAGTGGCTGCCATGGACATCAGCTATTCTATAGTGTGCAATTTAGACTAGCAGATTTAGGGAAAGAATTTCAGATAGTGAAAGAATGTGGGTGAGCATTCAGACTACAGGGCGTTGGTGAGCTCCAAACAGATGCTGTAATTTACATCACTGACATGTGATGTGAAAAGCACTTTAGCAGTTTCGTGCTGGGGCTTGGATCTGTGTGTGACAATAGACTGCTGCGAAATTGGGGATCATGTGAAACTGTGAGAGAAAAGGATAACTTTCCTTTTTGTTAGTTTCAAAAATGATAAACACCGATATATTTACTGAAGAAAACTATGAACAAAGAAAAAGACGCAAATATAATCTACACAAGTCAAGTCATTTCCATGTTACAGTGTAGGCTTCTAAACTATGCAGTATATGAAAGTCATTATAGTATGTGAAGATTCATGAAAATAAAGTGTCATGTCACAATTTTTAACAGGACTCCAAGGCTGCTTAACTCCTAAGAACTTCAATGATTGTGAAGGCATTGGGATGTTGAAGGTTTTGGAGCCTAATTACATATATCTTGTGTTACCTTAGTCCTGAGTAGCCATTTCTGCTCACCTATGTGTCTGATCTAACATCTTTACAACTAATAAATAAAACTTTTTGAAGTGTATTGATTTAACAAAACCCTAGATCCCATCAATCCAAAAAATAAGATCCTCTTCAGGCAGCATCTGAGACCTCTAGATCAGATTCCCCTGGTTTTGATGTTTCCTGATGCTTTAATATCTCCACCAATGTATTGTAAAAGTACCTTCTTATGTTTCTAATTTTCTTTGTACACAAATTCAATCAAATTGTTATGTACTGGAATGTAGAATTTGTGGCAATCTAAATTTGTCTTCTCAGACTATGTTCAGTGATACTTGGGCCTGGAATAAATTATCTTATATTCTTGAATATGGCAGTTCCATTTTTGCACTGAAATTATTGTTAGCTTTATGTAATAAATACATCATTAACGACATGCCAATTTTACTGATTGCATATACACCTGGATGTACCCTGTGAATATGGGACATTATTATAATATTCATGAATGGAGAAAAAGCTCTGTAAAGTGAACTTGTCATGGATATGACTAGTCTATGTGTTAAAAATGAGAACAGCATTTCAGAGTGAAATGACAAGCGTGTAAACTGTACACCTGATGACTGAAATATGCTCTCCCACAATGAATACCTTAGCAGTATCAAGCCAGTCACCATTTCACCTTGGAGGTAGAAGGAGCTTGAAAAGCTGAAGCCCCACCCCTAGCTGAGGAGCTGTTACCAGCTGATGACTGTTGGACTAGGAAGCTCAGTTTTCTGCAAGTGTGTGGCAGACCACACTCTAGTAAATGACTCCATGCCCATGAGCAGCAGTACTTAAACTGCATGGTTTACAAGCAATAGCCACACACACACACAAAAAGACACAAAGGTGGGCAAGGGAAAGGAGAAGGTGGATCTGGGAGTAGTATAAAAAGAAGGGGTGAATTTTTATCAAAAATCTTGAATATATGTATGAAATTTTCAAAGAATAGACAGTACATTACAGCATAAAATAATGCAGGCTTTGTTTTGTCATGGTAGCTAGATTCAACCTCAGGTTGCCAGTGAATTTAGTGCTACATGTTGTTCAAATTGATCACCAAATAAATGTGCAGAGATTAACAATTTAAAAAGCAGAAAGATTACTAAGCTTCAAGATGCTGTAAGTAGGAAGATGTTATAAATATGGGGGTCTCAAGGACAAAAATCAAACTTGGGACAAGCCATTTGTTTAGTTAACCATGCACCAGCACATGTCCAAGGCTGCAGTGACTCCCTCAGTTACAACACTGGAGAACCAGCATAGCTAATGACAACACACATGCCATGGGCAACTAGACAACCTTGCTACTCTTGACCAATAATGCATTAAGTGTTCATAGGATGACCTCCAAAAATTAAATGAAGCTTCAAAATGAGCTGAGAGTGAATTCATTTAGGTGACTTTTATGTTAAGAAAACTGTAAAAGTAAAGAGAAAGCCTATCTTTCATTCTCAGATTATAATTGCTTATAAAGAGTTCAAGGTTACCTCTTCTATGGAGGAGGTGGTTCCCACTCAATTACTTTAGATATGTGTGGAATGTATAAATAAAGTATCTAGTGACTGCTAGAAAGATGAGTGAGTCTGAACAAAGCACAGATCCACCCCCTGCTACTGGTCTGCTAAGAATCAATCTGTCAGGGAGATACACTATGACTGCCAGAAAGAGTTAGAAGGGGGCAGGGTTCAATGGGCACAATCAATATACATTGTATAAATGTATGGAACTTGCAAAGATAAATTAGCGTTTTAAAGGAATAAGAGTATTCTACAAAAGTACTACTGTCCCTCCATTTGATTATCTGATTTTGAAAACAATGAACCCCAATGTGTTTGTTATTTTCTGAATGAAGAAAGGACAATGCTGAAGCCTGGTGCCACACAGGAGAAATCTGCCTCATAGGAAAGAGGTCTTACACATATCTTACAATCTTGCAGGAGTCATTGGAATTCAGACCATGTTGAAACAACAATGAACAAGATCATACCTTGACCACTACGGCTAGCTACAAATACCTCATGCTGTCTATTTGAGCCTAATCCTGATGTGAGGATTCTAAATATGGATTAGAGAAGGGTTCTAGTTCCAGATTTTTTTGTTCTTCTCAATGTGACCACATTGAGTTATTTCTTTTATTTTTGGTATTACTACTTTGCTTCAGCAGATTATTAAGGCTGGGTAGCCAAACCTGGATTATTGAGAAATGTTAAGATCCAGGCTCTGATCATAGTAATTTCACAAATGCTACCACTCTGAAAACTATCATTGTCTACAAACTACAGATAATAACAGCAACACAATACTCTCAGTGGTATCTATATAGAATGCCTGCTATAAGAGTATAGATTCTGCATATTCCAATTTCAAGGATTGCTTTGCTACCAAATCCTTGTATAAATACTATTTCTCTAATGAATGAGAATGTCTTAGCTGTGATTTAACCCTGAAAAGTTGCCCCATGTGCCACTTCAACATCAACTTTATCAAAGATGGTTAAGAAAATTGAAAGAAAAAACACAAAAAACAATTAACACCAAGTATATGATTTTCAAACCTTGATCAGTATAAAAGAAAAGTTTGCATCCTACATATTAAGTGTGTTTAACCCTATCATGTACGTATTTACTGGAATGTCTGCTTTTCTTATATGTTATGATTCACAGTGCCAACTGTACACAAAAATAGAATGCATGTTTACATAGTAGAACCTAGTCTGAGAAGAGGATTATAGAATGTTCCTCTTCTGTTCTAAAGTCTTACTATAGCAATGTCTACAGTTTGATTTAAAATCACAATTAAAAGAAAGGAGGATGATTCATCATGTTAAATCTAAAAATTTGCAATGTTATTAATGTTTCAAGAATTCTAGAATCATCCCATTTATCATTTCCTTTGATGAAAATGTGCTGACAATTATATGGATAATTTATAAAACTGCAACCACATCCTGGGGATAATGATCAGTGATACACACAAACATTAGGACAGTACTTAATAATAATATATCATGCTAGCTATCTTTAACAATATACTCATTTGTGATAAAATTATAGAATGCAAATAATTATAGAGAAAGGGAAAAATTCTTTAGATAGCTGGTCTCAAATACATAAATAGGTACAAAGGAAATTATAAAAAATATACTAAGAAAGTCTCTGTATTGTAGTCTCTATCTATAATACCAAAACCAGTACACACAGTCATATTCCAACCAATATTAACTGACAAATATTCAAGGAAGAAATCTCAATAGGTATCAATTAAAAGTATTCGTTCATTTATTTAAAAAATACATCCATGTTCTGGTTTATTTCCAGAAACTGTCTTGAAATCAGATAAACAATTTTGATTTGACCTTTGCCCTCATGAGTTAAGATATATTTGTTTAATAGTATCTAGAATTTAGTTATTATTTAGCTTAATTATAAAAATCTTACAAGTAGGAACATCATATAATAAAGCAAACTAGCCAAACCCAAAATCTATACATTTCAATGAAATTATTCCTACACATTTGGAATAGCTATTCTCAAGGTTTGTTAGAAAATTTGAGAAGAAATGGAACATTAATAAGATCATCTTTATGTGATTAAAAAAAACAAGACCAAAAGGTCTATCATACAAACTGTCTTCTGGTAAAAATAAATGAATTATTGCATATCAAAAATGAAAGTTAACAATTAACTCTTTCCACTTGAGATAATCATCACAGTCAGAAGTGCAACTATCCTCACAGATAACACTTTTCCTGGTTACTTTAGCTAGTAACTCTTCTTTTTAGAATCCATTAAGACAATAATTTGCTCATGTTACCACACATAATGGTTTTGTTTTATTTTCTTATTTTAATACCAAAATTTGTTTTAAGAAAAGTGGAAGCCATTTCACTTCTGGAGCAGAAATATAGGGTGAGAAAGAATAACAGATACACTATAGTCAATTGTAGATATGTGTCAGTTGTAACTGTAGTGATGCATTGTTGAGAAACAGGTTCTCTCTAGAATGAGCATAAGTTCTCAGCTAATAAATAACATACTTGTAAATCTAAAAGAATTGCATCAGTACATTCATTTCAAGCATCATTTTTTTCATTTAATAGAATTCAAAACTAACAAAATACAAGAAAAGTTTTATAGCTACCATTGATCCACCGAGCTTCTGGATTATGAAGTCCAAATCCTTTCCCCAAAAGCTCCTCTAGTGACAATCTTGTTTCTGAAGAATTTGTTAGCTCATCTAAAAAGAAAAAAAATAGAAAATCATAAATTTTTTGTTTTGTTTATCTTACAAGAATGAGAAATAAGATTTAAAATATTTGGTTCTCAAAATACATTTACTAGGCATCAATCTGAAGTATTTGAACTAGATTTTAACATTCAAGGATTGTTTATCAATACTATGTTTTGTTTTGAAAGAAAGGGTGTTATAAAATTTAGACTAGCCTTGAATTCCTAATCATCTTGCCTCCACCTCCCATGCAGTAACATGCTCAGAGTACACTACTACACCTGTCCTCAACTTAATAAGTCATAGAGTTTTAATATGCAATTGTTGCTTTGACATCAATTTAATATACTTGCTCTGAGATATACATTTATACACACACTATAAAAGCATCTAAGAACTACTGTTATGCACTGTTCAACAAGACCCACATTTGCATCTTTAATAAGTCATTCCCCACTTTTCACACTATTTAATTGCAAACTTAGCCTTTTGTAAAAAGCTAAATATGAGAGAGATGGAAGTACTTCACAAATAAAAGAGAACTTTTAATCCAAGGTAATTCAAATAAATAGAATGAATACAAATTTCTACCACACAATTACAACTCAGCAATTGTAAAGCAAATCATACTCTTGAATGCAAAATTTAAAAATTAAAAGCTACAAGGAAAGCAAGTACTACACATTAACCCCTGAAATATAAATATCATTTGATTTTCTTTTTACATTTCAAAACTCAGAAATAGAAGACTAAGGATTAAATTACAAAGCTGTATTTGTAATATCTCTTTATATTTATAAGGGGCTATAAAAGACAATTTGTCATTTCTCTTGCACAACAATAACATTGTTCGCTTTTGAATGAGTAAATTCTTCTTGGTGACCTTTTAGCAATCACCTTTCCTTTGAATGAAAACAAAATGTCAAAGATATGTACTAATCTCACTCAATGTTATCTTTTAAAAGTTCAGCACTTACTGTAACAAGAGCTTGCTGTGGCTTCTCTGCAGTATGTAGTAAAGTTATTCATTTCAAACACAGTCTAATGAATCCATTAACTAACACTATGCCTGCCAAGATAACTTTTTAAAAATGTGAGAATTATCTGATTTCTACTTTAGCCCCAGCCATGATTATATGCGGATGTAAAAAGAAAATGACAAAGGCATTCATCTGATTGTTTACCAAGAAATCAGAAAGGTCAAAATTTGAACTCTATTGGGGAGAGAGAGAGAGAGAGAGAGAGAGAGAGAGAGAGAGAGAGAGAGAGAGAGAGCGCAGAAAGACAGAGACAGACAGAAACAGGGAGACAGAGAGACAGAGAAATAGAGTTCAGCAATTGAGATCACTACTACTTTTCCAGAGGACTTAAGTTTGATTCTTAGCACCCACATTGGAGAACACGAGGCTTCCTATAATTCTAGCTGCAGAGTATCTAAGTCTTTTTCTTACCTGTATGGGCACTTGAACAAATATGATTGATATACATGCATATAAGCACATATAAATGAAAAATCTCTAAAGACATCAAACTTTCTGAATGCTAACAGAAGTTTCAAATAGCAAGTATTGGTGGAAACAGTAAGGTTAGGGTTAGGGCCTGTCTATTCATGGGGGCTTACATTTATAAACAAACAAAACCTATGACAGAGGGGAGTAAGAATGCAGGATGCTGAGGAATTCCAGAAAGATCTAGAGTTTATCTTGCCCAAGATGTCATTTATGTATGTACCCAATCTTGCCAGAAAATAACACTTCAGTATTACTTTATATTATGTGTAAATCATTACTCAAATATATAAAAGAAACATTGGTAATTCTCAAGCATGTCCATCTCTTCTTTAAATATGTTGTTACTTTGTTTATATGTGAGTGTACATATGTGTTGAGGTCTCCACAGGGGCCAGAAGAAGATATTCGATCAGCTGTAGGTGAAGTTACAAGTGGTTGCTGAAAGCTAGGCTTAGGTCTCCTGGAAGATGAGCAAGCACACTTAACCATCTTCCAAAGCCCTTCAAACAAGTCTTGTCTTTTCTATTACAAAAAAAACAAACAAACAAACAAACAAACAAAAAAACATACTGAGCACTTCTCAACTAGAAATCTCTGTCTTCCTTTATGTACACAAACACACACACACTGTCTGAAACCTTTTAAAGTTTTTGATATCAATGCTGAGGAATTTGAGTTTTGTGCAGGGCTTGAATCTATTTACATTTTCAATACATTTTTCTACACAATACCATCCAGTTATGCCAGCACCATTTGTTAAAAATACTAACTTTTTTTCCATTGAATGTTTTTGGCCTCCTTGTCAAAAATTAGGGGTTTATAGGTGTGTGGGTTAATGCTAGGGTCTTCAATTTGATTTCTTTGATTCACAAGTCTGTTTTTATGGCAGTACCATGCTGGTTTTATTACTGTGGCTCTATAGTATAACTTGAAGTCGGGTATGGTGATGCCTCCTGAGGTTCTTTAGTTGAGCAGAATTGTTCTGGCAATCCTGTTATTCCAAATGAGTATTGTTCTTTCAAGGTCTGTAAAAAATTGTGTTGAGATTTTGATGGGAATTTAAGTGAATCTACAGATTGCTCTTGATAAGATTGCCATTTTCACTATGCTGATTCTACCTATCCACAAACGTGGAAGATCTTTCCATTTCTAATATCCTCTTCTATTTCTATCTTCAATGATTTAAAGTTTATGTCAAACAGATCTGTTACTTCCTTGGTTATAGTTACACCAAGGTATATAATGCTATTTGTAGCTATTATAAAAGGTGATGTTTCCATTATTTCTTTTTCAGCCCTTTTATCTATAGAGTATAGGAGGGTTACTGATTTCCTTAAGTTAATCTTAGATTCTGCTTCATTACTGAAGGTGTTTATCAGTTGTAGATGTTCCCTGGTAGAATTTTGTGTATCATTTACATATATAATCATATCATCTGCAAATAGAAATAGTTTTACTTCTTCTTTTCCAATTTGTATCCCCTTAATCTCCTTTAGTTCTCTTAATGCTTTAACTAAAACTTCAAGAACTATACTGAGTAGATACGAGGAGAGGGGACAGCTTTGTCTAGTTCCTAATTTTGGTGGGATTGCTTTGAGTTTTTCTCTTTTTTCTTTGGTGTTTGCTGACAGCTTCTTATAAATAGCCTTCATTATACTTAGAAATTTCCCCTGTGTTTCTGATCTCTTCAGGACTTTTATCATAAAGGAGTATTGGATTTTGTCAAAAGAATTTTTAGCATCTAAGGATATGAACATTTAGTTTTTTCCTTCAGTTTGTTTATATGAAGGATGGCATTTACAGTTTTTCATATGCTGAACCATCCCTGCATTTCTGGAATGAAGCCTACTCAATCATGGTGGATGAAATTTTTTATATGTTGTTGTATTCAGTTTGCACAAATTTTGTTAAGAATTTTAGCAACAATATTCCTGAGGGAAATTGTTCCATAATTCTCTTTCTCTGACACATGTTTGAGTGGCTTGGGTATTAGAGTTATTGTGACCTCAGGAAAAGATTTTGGCAATATTCGTTCAATTTGTATTGCATGGAACAGTTTGAGAAGTATTAGTATTAGTTTTCTTTAAATGTCTTGTAGAATTCTGCACTGAAACCATCTGGACTTGGATTTCTTTTACTTGGGAGGCTTTTAATGACAGCTTCAATTTCCTTTGGAGTTATAGGTCTGTTTAGGTCTTTAATCTGATCCTGATTTAATTTTGGTAAATTGTAACTGTTAAGAAAGCTGTCCATTTCATCTAGGTTTTCCATTTTAGGAGAGTATAGATTTTCAAAGTATGACTTGATAATTCTCTAGAATTTCTGGGTGTCTGTTATTATGTTTCCCTTTTCATTTCACACTTTGTTCATTTGGATATTCTCTGCCTTTTGGTTAGTTTGGATAAGGGTTTATCTATTTTGCTGACTTTCTCATAGAACCAAGTTCTTGATTCATTGATTCTTTATATTGTTCTTTTTGTTTCACTTGTATTGATTTTTGCTCTATGTTTATTTCTGGCCATCTACTCCTTCTAGGTAAGTTTGTTTCTAATTGTTCTAAGGCTTTCAGCTATGATGTTAGTTCTCTTGTGTGGGATTTCTCTAGTCTTTTCATGTAGGCATCAAGTGCTATGAATTTTCCTGTTAAGATTGCTTTCATTGCATCACATAAATTTGTGTATGTCATGGATTCATTTTTGTTAAATTCTAGGAAGACTTTGATTTCTTTCTTAATTTCTTCTTTGACCCAGAGGTGGTTCAGTTGAGTGATGTTTAGTTTCTATGAGTTGGTAGGCTTTCTGTTATTTTTGATGTTACTGGACTTTAGACCATGGTGGTCTAATATGATACAAGGGTTTATTTCCATTTTTTGTATCTGTTGATATTTGCTGTAAGACCAATTATGTGGTCAATTTTACAGAAAGTTCCATGTGGTGCTGAGAAATATGTATATTCCTTTTTGTTTGGGGGGAAGCTTCTGTAAATCTCCATTAAGTCCATTTACTCTGAGGCTGTGTCTGTCTTTGAAGTTAAGGTGTGTTTCTTGTATGCAAAAGAAGGATGGCTTCTCTTTCTGTATCCATAGTGTTAGTGTGTGTCTTTCCCTAGGTGAATTGAGTCCATTGATATAAAGGGATATTAATGACCACTGATTGTTTTTTCCTGTTATTTTTGGTGGTAGTTTGTGAATATTTCCTTTCTTTGGGCTTTTCTTCTGTGGAATTATTGATTGTTTGTTGTTTCATGGGTGTATCTGAAATTCTTGGATTGGAGTTTTACCTCTAGTGCTTTCTGTAATGCTGGATTTGTGGATCAGTATTTTTTAAATCTGATTTTGTCGTGAAATATCTTGCTTACTATCTATGGTGATTGATAGTTTTACTGGGTATAATAGTCTGGATTGGCAGCCATGTTCTTTTAATGTCTGTATAACTTCTGAGCAGGATCTTCTTGATTTCATTGTTTCTATTAAATAGTCAGATGTTATTCTGATGGGTCTGCCTTTATAGGTAATTTGGCCCTTTTCTTTTGTAGCTCTGATTTTTTTTCCCTGTGTGTTTTGTGGCTTGAATATTATGTGGCAAACAGACTTTTTTTGGAGTCTAATGTATTTGGTGCAGACTTCTAATATCTTTATAAACATTTCCATCTTTAGGTTTGGAAAGTTTTCTTCTATGATTTTATTGAATACATTATCTGTTTTTTGAGCTTATATTCTTCTCCTTCTTCTATTCCTAATATTCTCAGGTTTGGTCTTTCCAGGGTGTCCCAAATTTCCTAAATTTTTTGTGTTATGGCTTTTTTGATTTTAGTGTTTTTGTTAACTGATGTATCTATTTCCTCTATTGAGTCTTCCACTCCTGAGATTCTCTCTTGCATCTCTTGGACTCTGTTGGTTATGCTAGTATCTGTAGTTTCAGTTCTTCCCTTTAGATTTTCTATTTCCACTCTTGCCTCATTTTGTGCCTTCTTTATTGCTTCAATTTAAATTTTGGATCCTGGAATGCTACTTCATTTTTTGGTTTCCTTTTCTTGGTGTTCTTTCAAGGATTTGTTTATCTCTTCCAATTTTTTTTGTATTTTTTTTATTTCTTTAAGGGAGGTTTTTATATCTTCCTTTAAGGCTTCTATAATCTTCAGAAAGGTGTTTTTGATGCTGTTTTTCTTCTGTTTCCTCTTCATTGCTCTGTTCAAGTCTTGGTGTTGTGGAAACACCAGTTTCTTCTGTTGTTGCCTTGTTCTTTATATTGTTATATGTATTCTTGCACTGGCATCTTCAATGGTTCATTCTTACTCAGCTCCTAGTCAGTTATTGGTAGAGAGGTTGTGTGTCTCCTGTCTGCTCTGAAAACAGGGTCTGCACAATCTGAGTCTGCTCTGGACATTGGTTTGCAGTTAGATGGTATCTGACTGTCTATCTGTCTATGATGAGGTAGCTTGCCCTGGAGGTGGTGCCTGGTTGTGGGAGTTTCCTCTTGCTATATGACTGTAAGGATCTCTGAGGAAAGACCCTCCCACCGTTGGCTTAGAGCCATAGGTGTGTCCCTAGCTGCACAGAGGAAGTCTCTGGGCTGTCCAGGATCAGAGATCTGCTCACCTCTTTGTCTGTTCTACACATGGGTCTGCCAACAATCTGCTTTTATTATTATTTTTTAATTTTATCTATTTATTTATTTATTTATTTATTTATTTATTTATTTGTTTGTTTGTTTATTTATTTGCCTTGATGTTTGCCTGGAACTGGGAACTGAAACTACAGATTGTTGTAATGTGCCATGTTGGTGCTGGGAATTGAACCCTTATCTTCTGGACAAGCACTCTGTGCTCTTAACCACTGAGTCATCTCTTCAGCCTCTCATTTCTCTTCAGATTGCATAAATCTTTTACCTTTTACAATCTGTTTTTAATGTATATTTTTTATGTAAATGTAAGCTTCTATGCAGTTCTAGTGAAAAGTAATCACATGCAGGTTACGTATGCTCTTTAGTCTCTTCCCTCCATGGAAAATATCATTTGGCTAAACAAGAGCAGAGAAAAGGATTGGAATGTTAAGTTCCATGCCCTTCTATACTTCACTATCTGTACCTGTGTTGATTTCCATGTGTGTTGAGTTCTAAGCCATTGATGACAACATCCCTATGTGCCAAGACACAAAAAAGTTATCACCAAGGTCTCATGGACCCCATACCTTCTCATTAACTCTGCCTCTCCACTACTTTTATATATTATAATAAGCACATTAGGTCAATCTCAGAAAGTCAAGTTCGCTAGCTATTTTTTTAAACATAAAACCCAAATTTTACATAGATACTTTAGATTTTATGTGTGTGAACATGAAATGGAGCCATCCAAGTAGATAGGAAAGAAATGTAAGGAAGAAGGCAGAGAAATGGATGCCTTGGTGTTATGAAGGGAATATATTCAAAGTATATTATGCATTTACATGGAACTCAGTCACATGTACAAAGAATATATATATCAATTTAAATAATAAACATTATGAGTTAATACTATTGTTCTGTTAGAGGAATATAGCATTAAATTAACACCTAACAAAATTCTGCTCCATGTATAGAACAGTGTTAGAGAAGTGTCCCCTTGTAGTTAATGGGAGCTATCACAGAGTTCAACAATTAGACAACATGCAGAGAATGAAGGATATTGGAACACTTGGTTATAAATGGGTTGAATTCATTAAACTCCTTCAGAACTCAGAAAGCTATGTGGAAAAAAAGAACAGAAAGGTTGTAATTTCCAGAAATGATGGATGGATTATACAACAGGATGACTGCATATTTGAACCCAAAGAGGATAGGAAAGCATGAACAAGGAAGGCCTGCATAACTTTAAACTAGAGAGGATCCCAGTGATGAGATGGGGAAGTGGACATGGGTTCACATCTTTACAAAGGAAAAAAAATCAGTTTTGTTCAGTGGAGACTCATTTGGCATACAAATCACATTTAAGGGCAGCCACCATGCCCAACAGTAGATGGCCAGCATAAAGTGAACTCAGTAGTATTTCTGTAGACATTTTGTCTCATGTTCCTTTTTTGAACTGGTTTTTTTTTTTTTTCTGTTTTGCTTTACTTAGTTTTTCCCACACTTTTTGTCAATAGAAATGCCTTACTAAGCTACTTTTAACTTTCCTTATTTATTGTTTTCTATAAAATCAAGCTCTTTTGCTGTTTCTAATAATACAAATTATACACACTCATGTATGCACACAAATGCAAAAATTAGTAATATATTTAAAAAGAAAACACTTATAAACTCATCTTAAAACCTAATTAATCATGAACGTATGTCACAATGAGACATGAGGAGAGTTACTTAAAAAATATTCAGTCTTTTATTCATTGTAATGATTGTCTCAGTAGTTTAAAGGTAATTTACAGCAGAGAGTCTTAGACATCATTCAGGTACCTCAGTCTGAATCAAACAAGTATTAGATTGCAAATCACACTGTCATGCAAAGTTTCTCCCTCAACAACTTCAGTGGAGGGGCTTTAAATTACCCTAATTTTATAAAAGTCTTTGCTAAGGTTGAATATTTAGTTATATCTTTCTTATGAAATTTGTTTAAATAAATTCTCTTGAAGTATTTAGCATTTAAATATAAAATATCTGCTATGACTAGGTTAAAAATATGTCCTAAATGGTCATGTGTTGAAGGAGTGATATCTAGGGCAAGAGAGTTCAGAGGTGGAGCTTGGGGGATCATGAGGGACTCCTACCTTACTCATTAGTGTTGGGATTTTAACGTCATCAATTGGGGGTGATCAAAACTTGGAGGAAAGATTCATTTGAAGAACATAGATCATTGATAACTCCTTCTGGGTCTATGTCCTATGCCCAGCTTCCCTTCTTATCCTCAAACCCATCCTTCACTCTATCCTTCTCCCTCTCCTCCTGCCCCTTTTCTACTTTTCTCCTTTCCTTTCCTCTCTCATAAAGCCCCATCTCTTCCAATCTTTTTCCCCTTCTCCTTCTTGTCCAGTTCCCTTATTCTGCCTGTCTCTCTTGTTCTTCCTCCCTTCTCCATTTCTCTGTTTTCCCACCATTCTTTTTATGCTCTTCTTTTATATTCATTTGTTTTATAACAATATCCTCCAAAGTGAAAGCATTTCATCCTGGAGGAGTGTTCGTTGATAGTGTAAAGTTCCAAAGTGAAGCATCGTATCTTCGAAAGTGGATCTTTAAAATTTTGCAAGTAAACAACTCAAGAAACACGGAAAGTCCCTGAAAGTTAAAAGACTCACAAGCTTTTTTCCTCCATAAGATTTTCTAAGCACTAGGGCCTACTACTGGGAAGTGGAGACTAATCTATAAAGCTGCCAATAAGTAGTTTATGGAGTTCTAGAGATGCAGCATTTGTGAGTCATCACACATACTGGAATGGGATTTGTATATGCCACTGCCCTGTCAACCATGTTGCTATAGACAACCCCTCATATGTCTATAATACTAGAATACATATGGGTTGTTCAAGAAGGACTTTGATGGATTCACTTTGATTTGTCTTGGTTCCATTTCTGTGATGAGTGACTGTTTGTTCATGCCTCCCTAGAAAAAGTCACACACCACAGCTATAAGGTGAGCAGTAACCCTACTCGCCTCACATTCCCACCTACCAGGTCTTGTGTTGTCAAAAACTGGGGTTAGAAACACCATGGTTCTTCAGTTTTAAGCCTCTAAATCTGTGAGAAAAATAAAGGTTTCCTTTTTAAAATGTGATTTTACCAAGAATTTTGACCCAGTGATAGGATCATGAGGACTAAGGCTCACTAGGCAGGTGAATCTAGTACTGATACTATGATATGTGAGCAATCTGGATGATGAAAATTTAAGAAACAGGACACAGTTAAAGGGAGCAAATATTGAGGGAGTCTCTCTGAGACTATATCTTGTCCTCAGTCTCCCTCTATCTCCCCTTTTATCCTTCTACTTCCCTTTCTTCTTTCTCTCTCTCTCTCTCTACCCCTTCATACATTCATTCCTTCTGCCTCCCTATGATCTTCCCATTTAGCTACTTATTGTATAGCAATATCTTCCTAGTAGAAGGTTTTCATCCTAGTGGGAAGCTCCAGGAGGTTCCAAACCAAGAAAGTAGCTCATTTATGTGTGTGCACATCTATGTTTATACATCCATTCCAATCTGAAAATCCATCCTAGGGTAACCATTGCTATGAAAGTGATTAATATCCCCTAACCATGTAAAACTATGCTGTGGTTACAAATACCACAAAACTCCAGAAAAAATAGAAAATTTAATAATGATAACAGTATTTACAGGCCTATAAAAAGCACTCATAACTTTCTTTTTTTTTTTTTTGATTGAGTAGGGTTTATTTTATTTTATTTTTTTT
>PVIH01007053.1:56034-104453 GCA_004025045.1 Sigmodon hispidus
TATCCTTATTCAAGGTCTCTTCCCCCTCCCAACACATCTGGTCATTTTTCTTCTCTGCAACTGCCCATCCCCTCCCTGGGCAGGGAGCAGACAGTCCTATGGTCCCACTGACCCAACAATGCTCAGATCAGTCTCCACTTCTGGCCAAATCCAGTTCTTTCCCCCCTCCCTCAAGAGTGAGTCAGGTGTTCCTATGGTTCCGGGACCCAGCGCTGGCTGCAGAATCCCAGCTCTCTCTGGGGCAGGGGCAGGTGGACTCTGTCCCTGACCACTTCCACGGCTCCTGCTGAGGGAAATCCCGCCACGACCTCGAACTGAGCGAACCAACTGCAGGGGTCTCCGAGGGGCGGATTCGGACCCCGCCCAGAGGTCAGGAGGGGGCTAGAGGCCTCAGTGCCTATATCCCAGCCTGGGAGGGAGAGTTGAGCTCCCATTGTTTCTGGTTCCACTTCCAGGACCCAGCGCTGGCTGCAGAATCCTAGCTAAAGGGTATAGAAGCAACTAAATTGTTCCTCTTTGGAAATGTGAATTCACTACTAGAACAAAAATTGAAAAAAATTCACTCCACGTTCTTTCTTAGGTTTTAGTCTGTTATTTAGGATCATAGACTGCTATTGGTATTTCTGTTCTTTCTTCCAAAAAAAGAATCCAATCTTGCTCTTAAATGGCTTTTTGAAATGAATTGGCTGCATAATCTCAGAAGAGAAAAGTTACATTCTTCAGCATTGAACAGATGAAAAACTAATTGATAGACTTTCAGTTCTATGGTTCCCTTTTCTGGAAATAATTGTGTTACTTTTATCTGGTTTATTCTTGATATCAGACTTTCAAAAATAATTCCTTTAATTTAAAAACTCATTAGAAATAATTTCCTGTTAAAACATGAATAACAGAAAAAATCTATCAAGTTTTTCAGTATTTCTCTTAAATAGAAGAAAAAAGTCTTCTTCCTATGTATGGGATTGTCTCTCCGTCTGTATCTAGTTAACTTGTACCTCCACTGCCTGTTGCTGTGGCTTAGGCACTTGTGGTTTTTCTATGATTGTCAACATCCCCTATGGTTAGTGTTACAGGATATTCTTGTAATGTGCTTCCATTGAAAGACATTTTGTAATTACAATTTTTGATGTATTTATTGAGTGAGTGCCATGTCACTCCTATGGAAGTCAGAGGACACCTTGGTGAAGTCAGTTCTCTCCTTGAACTGTGTAAGTTCTGGATCTCAAACTCAACTGTCAATCCTGGTGTCACCTTTACCTACTGAGCTTTCTGGCCAGCCCCTGTGTGTCTTTCTTATATGTCATGGAAAAGCTCCCTGCTTCTTCTCCTTCCACACAACTGGTTGAAAAATTAGAACACATGCCATAGCAGTCAAGTTTACATTTCAGATTTTTTTTTAAATACTTGGTATTTGTATATCCTCTAATGGGCAGATCATACTTAACAGACATGCTATGTTAAGAAGTGATAAGCTAAAGTACTAATTTTCATTGTATTTTTTGTTTTTATTGTACTATCTTTTCTCACCATTGAGTGAAATGCAACACTGCAGACTAACTGCTGTCAAAAGTTATAGAATTGGAAATAATTTTAGATCACAATGTTAAATTTTTATTACATTTGAGTTTATTTTTATGTGTGTGAATATATATATATATATATATATATATATATGCATGTGTGGGTTTTGCATGCTATAGTGCATGACTGAAGGTCAGGGGACCATTACAGGCCTGATTTCCTCTGCACTTTCACTACAAAAGTCCTGGGACTGGAACTCAGGCCATCAAGTTTGGCAGCAGGTGCTTTTACCTCCTGAACCATTTTGATAGCCCCACAAATGATCCTTAATCTTACATAATTTATTAGACAATGAACAAGACTCCCAAGGTGACTCTGCAGGTTACATCCATTGCTTGTGCAAAGTTAGTGACCTATTGACACCCACAAATGTACTAGGGTACACCTACCAATCCCATGCATGCATACAAACACATACACAAATAAGCAAATAAACAACCTAGTTAAAAGTGAGGCATGGAACTAAACAGATCATCTTCAAAACATTACATACATACAGCTAGGAATATTTTTTTAATGTTACACATCATTAGTCATCAGGAAAATGCAAATTAAAACTATTCTGGAATTTCATTTGCTCCCATGTAGAATAGCTAAGATAAAGCAAAAAACAAAAAACAAAAATATCATAGAATGACAAAAAAATATGTTAGTGTGAATATGGGGGAAAGAAATACTTTTCAGTCTATATAAAAGTACATACTTGTACAGCCACCATGAAACCACTGTGGAGTTTCCTAAAAATGGTGAAAATGGATATATCACAATATCCAGAAATACCTCTCTTAAGGAGAATATATTCAAAGGACTTTACCACTTAATACCGAGATAGCCGCTCATCTCCATGTTCAGTGCTTCTCTATTTACAGAAACCAGAAAATAAAGATAGTATTAGGCATGAATTCCCTACTATTGAGCAGGCCTTGAGGACAATTAGGTAGCTTTTGGTTCTTGGATACCCTCAAGGTAAGAGTAATACTGTTGCATTTTTTGGGTATTGCTAGGCAGTTTAGAATCTTACCTTCAAGCTTTAGAAGACAACAAATGACAATGGCAACAGTCTATATTGTTTTAGGGTTTTCTTGACTGCCTGACTAAAACTTAAAGGGAGGTCTCCCATGCTTAAAGCTGTGGAAGAAGGGATAGAAAGACTGTGAAAGCTAGAGGACCAGGGTATCTGCTATGAGAACTAACACCTTATATAAACAAGACCTGCACAATGACAATGCCAGTTGTTACCAAACATGAGTATGGGAAATCCCACATAATTCCTCCTCTAGATGAAAAGTTACATGCAATTTAGTTGATGGAAAAAAGAGGGAGATTCAGTCTTTTCCAGAGACCAGTCCAATGACAGTCTAAGCAGTCCCAAGTGGTCATCACTTGGGGCTGGAGAGATGGCTCAGCGGTTAAGAGCACCATCTGCTCTTCCAGAGGACCCGGGTTCGATTCCCAGCACCCACATGGCAGCTAACCAAGTGGTCATCACTAAACACATTAGCATATAAGCAATACTAAATGTATTCAACAAGAAATATGTATATATGTATGTATGTATGTAAAAGATAAGTTTTAAAGTTTAGAGGAAGTGAAGAGGAACTTGTAAGGCACAATATGTAGGAAGACAATATAAATATAGTACTCATTTACTGAATCCTCAAAAGATGATAAATATAACACTAAGGGATAAAATAAGACCCTATTGCTATAAGGAAACATATAATTAACCCATAAAATATGAAAAATGAGCTGATAAAGACATGGAACCTTCACTCTTATTGGTTATATTTTTGTAGCACTGGAAGGTGCTGTGCATGCTACTAGAGAAGAAAAATAATCATCAGCTCTGAACTCTGCTATCTATAATAATGACTTGTCTGGCTTACAAGTCTAATGATGCAATAATTGCACAAATGTCATAGAGGTAACCAATACATTAACCAATCTATATCTGGTTATAATTTTGATTTACTTCATACTTTGGCTTACTTAATAATTTGTTGTTATAGTTGTAGATTATTGTGTTTCCCATATCCTATCATAAAAACTTCTATTTACTGTAGATGGTGATGAACACAGAGAACCACAGTTAATCAAGGTGTAAAGAATAGGAGACTAGAGGATGGTAAGTTCTAAAATAAAACGTCTTATCATACTCATTGCAGCTACAGCTGGGGAATCATGGCAGATGAGTGGATGTAAGATTATAAGAGTCAAAGGTCATGGATATAAGAGTTGCACATAAGAAATCACAGTGATTTTGACAACACAGAGAAGTCCCTTAAAAACTCAAGCCAAACAAAATTACACCATGGAGAGGGTGATAGTCATGAAATTCTACCCCTTAGTAGAAGAATTTTGGTAGTTGGTAACTACCAGGAAACAACCAATCAGTTTTGTTAATGTTGTATCCCTAGTAGGTCAACCCTAGAGGAGTAAATGACCACATATTAAAGAATATATAGGCAACGTGTTAGACTTAATGGTTGTCTTGGAAAGAGAACACAAAATTGGGTGAGTAAGAATGGGGTTAGACCTAGAAAGAGTTGCAGGATATAAATAAATAAAACCTAAATACATTGTATAAAATTTTTCAAATTAGTAAATAAAAGAAAAATATAAACAATGTGTATTCTTCCTTAAGAAATGATATCACAGTCAGCATATTTAACGAATAAGAGTGCATGTTATATAAGACTTTGTGGCATACACTTTTGATCCTAGCTCTCAGAAGACAGAGGTAGGTGGATCTCTATGAGTTTAAGTCTATAAAGGGAGGCCCAGAACAGCCAGGGCTACAAAGTGAGTACCTGTGTCAAAATCAACAAATATTCAAAGAGTACATGTTGCTGGAATGGAAGAAAAAGGTCACAGATATATTGGTATACACTTATAAAATGGTTGTTTGTGTATTGGGCTTTATTTTCTTATGTAAATGAAAGCTCATAAAGAGTTTTCTAGGCACAGGACTCAGCTCATAAAGTATCAGCCATTATTACAACTTTCAAAAATACATAGAACGGTATAAAGAACTCTCAATTTTTCTAGTCCATAAATGCACAAAGTTATTTATTTACTTTTTTATTTGTGGGGCATATTTGTTTCATTTTTGTAGCCAAAACATACCTGCATATTGTGTCAGATATCCTATCATAATCTACTGGGTAAGAATGTTAAAGATAACCTCAAATGTAACAAAATACACCAGTGTCGCATTAAAAAAATGAAAGCTCAGCACTTTCTTCTGGCCATTTTGACCAAGAGTGAGCCCAAGAATGAATTCTCCATTTCTCTTCCTGTGCTTCCAGTCTATAGTTTGTGGGGTTTACTTATATGCATTCTGTCCCTTGTGTATCTCAGATTTGTTCTATTGCCTATGTCTCTCTGACAAAGGGTACTGCTCTGTATTCAATGAACACCACAGAAAGCATCACATCAGGAAGGAATGAGACACTTTATAGAAATCTTTAACAGAATTCTAAAAGAGGCTGTGTTACTGCCTCTGACTGAACCCACCTGCAAATATACCATTATTAAACTATACCACCATGTTGATTTCAGCAGTTATGCTAGATGTTTGTTGTATGAAGTTTCTTTCAATTCATGACTGTTTTCAGTAACTGAATACCATAGCACACATTCATACACATATATTGCTATGAGTCAAGAGAGTGGAAAAATACATAACTTAACATTAAAGCTGTGCAATAGCATACATAGAGTGTAAAAGATGACTCCATGGGAAATCCAAGGAAAGTAAGGTTGGTTGTTTCATAGTTTTTCTAAAGGTAGATTAAACAAACAGGCTGAATATACAGCACGATACCAAATCCAGTCTTAAATGACCTGAAGCTATATTGTTAACTCAAGCTTTGACATTCAACAATAGTGTCAGTCTTTTAAAATGTAAAAGATATTTTCATAAAAATCTATCACCACAAAACCAAAATCAGTATCTACTTTCTCTTAATGCTTAATAAGAAATGTGGTAAAACGGGAAACTCATTCAGGTATCTACTTCTGAAGGGAGAACATTTGGATAGTCAGTTTGAAAAGCTCAGTAAATAACCCAAATAATAACCTATAGATCATAACTGTGTGTGAAAGAAACTTTAGGCTACTTGACAAGACTCTGTTGGATTCTTAGTCACCTACTGAAGGAAAAGCCAAAAGTCAGCAGGCTATAAATCTACTAAGCCGCATCTGTGTGTAGTCCCTGGAAATTAGGTTTACTCCTTCTCCTGTATTACAAGTTTACTTTTGTAATGTCACTTTTTTAGCTATTTCTATGTAACTATTTTTTGTTTGTGACAATATCATTTTTATTTTTTATTTTTATTTTTGCCAAGGGAAAGCGTGAACACAGTCCCCTACTACCACAACTTATGCAGTCGAGTTTCCTGCATTTGGGGAAATTACAGGGTTCAGCACATCCAGAGTGTAATGGATAAGCCTCGCCCTGGCAAAACCACCTTCGTGATCATGCTATCTCCCCTGCCAGGTAAGTATGTATCTTTCTTGTTTTAAAAGAAGAAAAAGGAAAATGGGGTTGGAAAATTCTTCACCAATATTCTACCTTGTAAGAATTTTGACTTTGTTATTTATAAGATATAAAGCCATCTAAGTAAATTCATTTTCTAAACCAGAATATATTTGAATACATGCTTTCCTTCTAGAACCTATTTCCAAGTGGAAGATTGATACAGAAACCTTGTTTTCTTCTTTGCTTTAGTGTCAGATTGTATGTAGTGACCATTTTTATTTTGTGTGTGCAAGCATGTGTGTACCCATGTATATGTGTATACTCAACTGTATGGACATATGAAGATAAGAGATTGGTGGTAGATATCTTCCTCTACTGTTATCCACTTTATTTTTTATGGCAAATGTTCTCACTCAGTCTGAAGCTCACTATTTTGTCTATACTGGGTGACAAGGGAGTCCTAAAAGCTACTTGTTTCTTCATTGCTGCATTGCTGCGTTGCTGCCAGGTGGTGCAGATGACTGCCGTAGCATTTTGAGGATCTGAACTCAGATTTCCCACCCATGTACAGCAAGCACATTTTGCAGTAAGTCATCTCCCCAGTACATTCCTTTTTAATTTTATTTAGTGTGCAATAGATACAGGTATAATAAATATGTATGTGTGTATGAAAAAGAGAGCCCTGATACACGTATGCCATGGTGCAGGTGCCACAATTAGAGGTAACTTAGGCGTTAGTACTCGTGAATATGTAAAGAATAAATAATTATTTAAAGAATTAAAAATTTAAAAAATAAATGAGGGAATAGTTAAAGCACTAAATTACATCTGGAAGTGAACATAAAATGTGCAACACTGGCAGATTTGAGAAATTAAACACAAAGACAGGCACAAGAGCTGGGGCATTGCTTTGTGGATAAGGTCTTCACCATTAAATTAAGGCATCTGAATTCAGAACCCCAGAACCCATGGGCATCCTGAATGTTTGTTTTCATTATAGCCTTGCAAGGAAGGTTTAGGGCATTCCCCAGCAGAAGCTGGATATCAGCAATAGCTGTATTAATGAACTCTAAGTTTGATCTAGAGACCTTGTCACAAAGAAATAAGGTGGCAGTGAAAGCACATGGTGCTTTTCTCTGATTCTGCACATGTTCACTGCCACAAATACATGTGCATATACTATACACAAAAAAGTATGTGCAGCTACATGCAAAGGGTGCTAGCAAGTTTTCTGTGTAACTTCACTATGCCTACAAATGCTTATGCATGTGCACATGCACATACACACACATCACCATCACTCAGAATATGACTCATACAAACAATCATCAGCACCCAGAATGTGAGTCACAGAAGAAAAGATAAAGATTGCTGTGGGAAGAGAAACAGTAATTCAAATTATTAGGATTCTCAACTGCTGAATTGTGAATCATAGAAAATAAATGTATTAACCTTGCCTTCATAAAGTTATATAGTTATTGATGAGACAGTCTCTCCAGGAAAAAGCAGAAATCTGTAGTTGTAGATACTGCATCAGTGTCTGGCATGTAGAAGTTGATTTGTGATTCACAGATCTAAGATTACTGCTCTCCCTTTAAATAAAGATGCCCCCAAGTATATTCTCACAAATTCCAATTTCTCTAGATAGTTCTTGAATGGGGCATGAATTTACAATTATCTGAACAGTTTAGAAGATGGGAAATAATGTGAATATATATGTCTGTTTGAATGACAAAAATATGCAAAATCATTCTAGTTAAATTGTCATTTTCCAGAGCAAGGGTAAAATATAGAAAAATACTTTTAAAAATACTTTTTATATTCTTTAATTTTAATTGCTTAAAATTTGGCAAGTGTAACAATGGGTTGCTGTGTGGCATTGCAATGAGCATATGCAGTTTCACTTTGTTAATACTTTCATTCCATAGACCTCCCTATCCTGTCCCTTTTTATCTTATCTGCAGACTGTTGGTGAGAATTTAAACTGGTGAAGCTACTATGGAAATCACTATAGAAGTTCTTTAAAATATCAAAAATAGAACTAAGGTTCACTTGTACCTATAATATCTGCAATACCACTTCTGGGTATGTGCCTAAAAGACTCTGTGTCAAAATACCACAAGCATACCCACATCTGTGTTTATCACTGCACTTTTCATAGTTGCAAAGAAATAGAATCCTCTAGAAATCCATCAATAGATGAACATATAAAGAAAATATGAAATTTTATACATACAACAGAATTTTATGAGGCTATAAAATATATGTTGGAAGAATAAATTCTTTTTTACTTTATTTATGTATTTATTTATCTATTTTTGTAGAATAAAGTCTTTTTATCCGTGTACCCCCTTGTTTCAACTCCCTTCTGCTTCCCAGTCCCCCACCCCTGGTCAGCCTTCAGCCTCCCTCCTCAACATCTCCCCATCCGCACCCCAGAAAAGACAAGAGGTCCTAAGTTGGATTAGCTCAGCATCCACTCCAGGCAAGACCAATTTCCTCATCTTTATATCAATACTGTGCTAGGTGTTTCTCTGGAGGGAATGAGCTCCAAGGTGTCGACAGTCTGGACCCTCCCCTTGAATTCTTGATACTTGCAGAAACACAAATAAGATAGAAAATTATTACACTAAATGAAACAAACCACATTCAGAACGTAGAACACATTATCTTTTTTCTTCTGTGTAGCAATAGAACTCTGTGCATTTGTACACATGCACATGTGTATGTAGGAAATAAAAGTAGAATGGGTACCATACTAGAGGAACAAGAACTCTTACATTTGGGGAATAGATCTATCATTTGTTAAAGTATTATCTATTATTGTTATCTATTCATCACTTACTTATCTATCATTATTTGTGTCATCAATTTATCTGTTATATATTTTATAGATAAAGTATAATTTAGAGAAAAAACTAAATGTAAAAAATATATATACAGCTCTACTATGGGGATAATTTTATATAATGCGGTTAAGCTGAGAAATACATACTTAAATTTTATTGGGGGCATTAGACCTTTCAGTAAAATTATGACAGATAAAATAAAAATTTACTTTTGGCTTTTATCTTCTCATTTCTCTCTTTCCCTATGTCACATTCAATTTCTCCACAATATGTTTCCTTTTATACTTTAACATTTACTCATTATAAACATAAGTAGAAGAATACAATAAAACTTTGCTTATATATTCACTTATTTTGTGGAATATATTGGCCCCACCTTCCTTCAATTAGGAGAATGAATTACAAGCTACTTTGTAAAGCATAAGACACATGGTCCATCCCCAAAGCCAAGAATGTTGCTTATAATTCTGTACATTTGTCTTGTATGAACCTGGACCATTAAGCTAACATATATATAGATTGCTTTTTATTCTTTTCTTTTTTTCTTTACTTTTTTTTGGTGTTGTGATAAAACATTTTATAAACATAGCAAAAAAGAAAGATTCATGCATGTTCACATTTTGAAGGTTCAGTCCATCATGTGGGAGAAGTCATAACTATAAAAGAATAAGGCAGCTGCTCACACTACGTCCACAGTCAGGAAGCAGAAGGAGATGAACGCTGGTACTTGGCTCGCTTTCTTTTTTCTATTCAGTCTGGACCCAAGGGCATGAAAAGCTATTACCCACATTATGGATGGGTTCATACGACACAGAAACTCCCTGAAAGATATATCCAGATACATAGCCACTATAATTCTCCATCCTGTCAGGGATGGAAGAATATGTAGAGTACTTTGTATACAAACCTAACAGGGTAAGTCTGACACTTTCAGAATCATGTGAGGGTAATGGGAGAGAATTGACTCTACAAGGCTGACCTTTCATGTTTGAACTTATGCTATAATACGTGTACCCAGATGTGTACAGCATACACACAATAATAATAAATAAAAGTACAAAATTGATACCTTTCAGATGAATATTAACTATCATAATTTATAATAGTTAAGCAAGTACTGCCGCATATGAATAGATATTTTACTTCAGGTTAGTGGAGGAACATTAGATAAAACAGTAAAAGTCAGGTACTTTGTACAGCATCTGGAATGTGGCAAGCTATAATAATGTTATGTGTTAAAACAGAATTTCTTCTCATCTTTGTAAATTTAAACACACTATCATATAAGCTAAATTTTGTTCTGTTATGTTTTAAACAACATAAGAAAATTAGAAAAAAATAAAATACAATTGTAGAAAAAATATAAAACTCTTAACTATTCCTACTATGTTTTTAATAGGTATCTGAAATATGTCTACTTAACAAGCAACAATGGGAATCAGAGAAATGGCCCCACAGTTAAGAGAGCTTGTTCCTCTTGCAGAAGGCCCCAGTTTGGTTCCTAGCACCCGTATTGGGTAGCTCATAACCACCTGTATCTCCAGCTCCAGAAGATCTGATGGCCTCTACTGACTGACCTCTGTGGGCAGCTACATACACAGACATAACATGCACACATACAAAATACAAAAAGTTTTAAAAATAACAATTAGTTGACTATTAATCTGTTGTTATTTTCTCTGTGACAGGCTAATAGTACTGAGCAATGTGAGCAATGTGACATTCTTGTGTGCTCATCTGTTCTGTTCCAAGAAAAATAAACAAGCAAAGACATTCCATAATATAAACATAACATAATCTCCTTTTCTAATTCAACAAAACAAAATGAACAAATTGCATCTTGTTTGATGTTGATGTTTACGCATGGGTCATGCAAATCTCAAAATCTGTAAAACATTTTTTTTTCCTTATAAGGCATAATGAGAGAGTTTAATTGCTGCTTTGACATTTTAAGACACAGGTCACACACTTTAATGACACCTGTTAAATTATTGCTGCCAAGAAATTGTTTGCAGCATAATCTAACATGACGTTCTAACTAACTCTAAGCAGGAGCTATTATTGTGATGGCAAACAATAGTCACTGGGATCAACCCACTTTGGATTTGTGCATAACAAAAACAGATCAGCTGTCACATACACAATCAAGTCTTTTATGTCTTTTAACGTTATGCCCAGATAGATGTCTTTCTCTCTTTTTATCCAAACAGCAGCATTTGAATATAGTTTCAAGTGTCTTTATTTTAGAGAGCTCTTTTACTGTAATTAAACAATAATTTTTATGGAAGTTTATATAATTCTATAATGAACTTTTGTCATTTTTTTACTTAATCTTTTCCTTCTTTATGCCCCACTACCATTGGCATTCTTTTAATTCAGGCACTACCTACTTCCATTTATTAACTTTTGTGTGATCACTGAATTTAGAGCAAGGGTAACTTACCACTGGTTAACACAAGTGAAGAAAATGCCCCACTTCCCCCAACAATTGATAATTTCCAATACTCCCTAAAGGAGGGTGGGCCTTATGGGCCCTTCTTCAATTCATAATAAAATGTTGAAGGACCCATTTTTTTATTATTATTATTATGAACAAAGAAGTCACACTTTCTATCCTTGTATATCCTTATTCAAGGTCCCTTCCCCCTCCCACCACATCAGGTCATTCTCTCTTCTCCATATCTCCCCATCCTCCCTCTGGGCAGGCAGTCCCAAGGTTCTGAGGTCCCAATATTGCTGAGTTCAGCCTCCACTCCTGGTAAATTCATTTTTCTCCCCCCAACATCAAGACCGAGTCATGTGTTCCTCTAGGGGGAGTGGGATCAAAGGAGTCAGTCCAAGGAGTTACAGATTCCAAGCTGTTCAGTGGTTATGGTTTGCAGCTTGGGCATGCTTTGCTTTTTTCTTGTTTGTTTAGAGACCACTAATGAGTCAGTACATCCCCTGCTTATCTTTCTGAGTTTGTGATACCTCGAACAGGAGGATATTCTCCACATCCATCCATATGCCTGCAAATTTTAGGATATCATTTTTTCTTACTGTGGAGTAGTACTCCATTGTGTAGATGTACCACAGTTTGTTAATCCATTCTTCAGTTGAGGGGCATCTAGGTTGTTTCCTGGTTCTTGCTATTACAAATAATGCTGTTATGAACATAGTTGAGCTAATGTCTTTGGAGTGTGACTGTGCATGTTTAGGGTATACACCCAGAAGTGGAGAGTATGTGGAGCAAGGGGAACACTCCTTCATTGTTGGTGGGAGTATAAGCTTGTTCAGTCACTTTGGAATGCAGTATGGTGGTTTCTCAGAAAATTGACTATCAATCTCCCCAAGGACCCAGCAAGACCTATTTTTTTAATAAAGTCTCATTTTTATTCATGTATCCTCTTGTTCAAATGCCCTTCCTCCTCCTGCCCCTTCCAGTCACTCTCTTCTCCCTATCACTTTATCTCCTCCCCAACAAGAGCAGGAGATCCCAAGGTGGCTTAGTTAAGCATCCACTCCAGGCAGGTCCACTTTCCTCACCCCAACATCAAGACTGGGTCAGGTGTTCCTCTGGAGGGAATGGGCTCCAAGGTGCTGGTCCAAGGTGCTTCAGATCCCAAGCTGTTAAGTGGTAATGGTTTGCAGCTTGGATGTGCTTTGCTTTCGATTTAAAGTCCAGAAATGAGTGAGTACATCCCCTGCTTATCTTTCTGGATTTCTGATACCTTGCTCAGGAGGATATTCTCCATATCCATCCATTTGCCTGCAAATTTTAGGATATCATTTGTTCTTACTGCTGAGTAGTACTCCACTGTGTAGATGTATCACAGTTTGTTAATCCATTCTTTAGTTGAGGGGAATCTATCTCATTTCCAGGTTCTTTCTATTACAAATAGTGCTGCTATGAACATAGTTGATCTACTGCCTTTGGAGTGCAAATGTTCATCTTTAGGGTATGTGCCCAATCACTATTGGATCCTTGGGGAGATTTATTCTCAGTTTTCTGAGAAAATGCCATACTGCATTCCAGACTAGCTGAACCAGCTTACATTCCCACCAACAATGGAGGAGTGTTCCTCTTGCTCCACAACCTTTCCAGCATAGGCTGTCATTTGTGTCTTTTTTTTTTTTTTTTTTTTTTTTTTTGCATTTTTCTGATGGCTAAAGATGTCCGGCACTTTTTCAACTGCCTTTCAGCCATTTGTAATTCTGCTGAGAATTTCCTTTTTAAATCTGAACCCCATTTTTAATTAGGTTATTTAAGGCTTTGGGCTCTAGTTTCTTGAGTTCTCTATATATTTTAGAGATCAGTCCTCTGTAACTTGTAGAATTGGTGAAAATCTTTTTCCATTCTGTAGACTGTCATTTTGCCTTATTGACTGTGTCTTTGGCTTTACAGAAGCTTCTCAGTTTCAGGAGGTCCCACGGGTTCTAGTTATGGGGGCTCAAGTTGCTTACTTCTTTCTGATTGTTGTCACAGTGAATACAAATAGGAATCATTCTTCATCTCAGTGCCACACACCGCAAGGCTTGTTTTCAGGTCACATATGAACCATAACCTCAGAGAATACTAAGATGCATCATTGTCATATTAAAGAATAAATACACTGATTTCTGTTTGAATTAAAATAACACAGAATGAGTCCAAATTTGAATTTGACATTTCTTGCACTGCATTTTTCGTTTCTTTATAGTTTGAGGTTACTGGCATGTCTGTAACCTGTATTTGTCTGGTATGTCTCTATTGTTTCTTCCTAACAAAACACTTTACTTAACATTTATTGAATGGCAAAGAAAACATTGTATGGAAAAGAAGTACTGGAATTTCTACAGAAACCTGTGCCACAGTTTACAAGGGGCAAAGCAAACTGGATAGAATAACACACAGTTTTTATCAAACTTTATCTATGAAGCTTGAAACATTTATGATAAATAGTTTTTATAAGCTTTCACTCACTGTGTTGGCTATTTGCAATAAATGGTTATCAGGTTGCACACACACACACACACACTATTCTGACTCAGCAGCATAAAAGATAATATAACAAGAGTAAAGCTTTTCACTTATCTGAGGTTGTAAAAGTTGGGTGCATGAGAAAGTCAAAGCAAGTAAGATTGGTTACATCAATATTTTGTTTGTGTTCTTAAGGCAGGGTCAACTTACATGTACTGAACACACAGTAGTAGAATAGGAGAGTAGAACATGGTCTTAGATGACCTTGGATATGCCATCTGCTAAAAGTTCATTCTTTTTCGGTTCAAGATATATTTTTATAAAAATATATCATCACAAGGCTGGAACATGATCCTGTCATTCTTGTATTGAGACAAATTTATTTACATTTGCTTGCTTTTTACTTTCCTCAAAACTCATTCAAATATGCTTTTTTATATGTATATAAGATGTTCTTTAAGAGTTCTTCACATGCATACAATTTACTTCAATTATATCACCTCCCACCCCCTACAGGCTAAACCTACTCCTCCTACCATCCCAACTTTATGTATTCTTTAAAAAAAAATTTAATTTTCATGGAGTTCAACTTGTACTGTTCATTAACTCAGGAGCTTGACACATTCACAGTTGAACTACCAGAGCCCACAAAAAAAATTGGCTTTCCCTTCCACAGAGGCCCTGTCACTAGCTCCTCAATTAGGAGGGGCTTTCCCAAGACCCTCCTTTATCCATGCTGGAATGCTAGCCTGGCTTGATCTTGTATAGGTGTTGCATAAACAATTACCTCCCCACCCGGCCTAGAAGACATTGATTTGCTCTGGTCCTCCTCAACTTCCGGTCTTTACTATTGTTCTATCTCATTTTCTACAATGACAGTTAGGAACTGAGAGAGTGGGGATAATATAGTGACCCATTTGTGGATGAGCAAGCCACTGGCATTTATCATCTGCACTTTGATCAGTTGTGAGTTTCATCATCAACCGCAAATCAAATTTCTTGATGGAACCTGAGAGCTGCTGACCTATAGGTATAGATATGGGAATCTAAGAGGCAGTTTAATATCATGTTCGTTTTTTGAGAGTTCATGCCTGAGACCTGTGAGCTTAACAACTATGTTTTCTTTTTTTTTTTTTTTAACCAGGTTTACAGTACCAGGCATGTGTTGTTTTTGTTGTTGTTGTTGTTTATCTTGTGGGCAGGGCATTTAAATAAAACAGAAATCAGTGGGGAGGGAGGCTTAAGCGTGAAAAGGGATAGAAGAGTATGACAGAGGACCAGGTTGAGAAGAAATAACTAATACTAAGGAGGTTTGAAAAAAATCTCAACTAGAAGAACAATTTTATAAGACTCCCATATAAAAATTTAACTGTATTTAATCCACACAGGAGATAATATTTCTCTTAGAAGATATATGCTGACAAATACAAAGCCCAGTGTTGTGAGTGGGATATTCCCTCTTGAGATATCAGTCAGACAAATTCCAAACATTTACAAAACAGTACAGGATAGTGACCTCACTTGGTTCCAACAAAATCCTGATGATAGAACTCAATTGTTAGAGGCAGGCGCATATTTTGATAATAGGACATAAAGAAATCAAATTGGTACTGACCAGCCAGCATCTTCCTTACTGGCTATCTCTTATAGTATGGAAGATTCTATGTAGGCTGGGAAAAAAGTCCTGAACAGTCTTACTCACCTGTGAACCCTATAAGCTTTAACAATGACTGGAGTGCCAAAGTTAAATTGTTAAATTTTGTTTACACATGTTTAATGAGATGAAAGTAATAGTTGATGTTTCTTTAGACAAAGGTATTATTTCCTAAATGTTGACCTCAACTTTGCTTCTGTTGATTATTATGGACACCTGTCTGGTTCCCTCTATTTTCTGCCCTAGCCTTTGGCTGCTTGTCCTTGATTGGTTTCAAACATTACCATGAAGAATATAAATCTATCTAAACATTAACATCCCTGGATTAGTCTCGGATTTTTAAATCTATTTCCTAACATGTCATTTGACCATGTATAAAAGTCTTAAAATTGAGACTATTTCAGGAAGTAAAAACAAAGGCATTTTCTGCTAATACTTGGTTAAGCTCAGATTAGACATAAATGTCTAATACTTTTCATGTTCTGATTAGCCTGAAAAAAATCTATGCCAGATTCTCATCTACAGAGCACCAAAGTGATGAAAACTTTCCAATAGGAATGACAGGTAGTGCTAACATCGGGGACACTGTGTCAGCACTCTGCAATTTCAGCCTTAGACAGCCATCATAGGAATATGAAATCAAGCCCACTGAGGCTGAATAATGGTGTCACAGAAAAAACCCACGGGGTATTATTTCAACATAAGAGGGGAACTGGAGAGCTTGAAGGATAACTTTTACATAATTTGTGATTTAAAAACAAAAAACAAGGTAATATTAATCCTGTTTCACAAACATGACAAAATCGGTAAAGCGTATTCCTCATAAAGAGATTTACAGAACATGTTAATTTTTCTTCTACCTTTTAAAAAATGTGTGTATACACACAAGTATATTGATAAATATGTGAGAGGGTGATGAATTTCTGTGTGTGTGTGCGCGCACGCACTCATGTGCACATGTTTTGTGGTTCCTCTGATATTCTCTCGAGTGACATCTTCCATGATTATTTATTTTGGAAAAAGGTATTTTATTGGCCTAAATCTCAACAATGAAGTCAAACAAAATGGATCTACAGCCCCAGGGATTCTTCTGTCTCCTCCTTCCCTGTGCTTAAATGGCAAAAAAAATGGAACTACAGCCAGATTCTGGACATCGAACACAGGAATTCATGCTTAGAACGTAAGCAGTTTAGCAGTAAGCTATCTTCCTAGTCCATGCTACACATTTGGTGTAAAGCTGGTAGTAGAAAGAAAATGCATGCATAGCAGACTGGTCATAACACTTTTAATTGTGAAGATAGTTGCATCATGTTTGTACAATATAATTTTTGGTGTCACATTTACTACCTTTTAAAAGTAAAAACCATTATTCCTCCTTCTTCCTCTTCTTTTGGGTTTTCATTGTCTGTTTGTTTTGAGACAGTGTCTCTCTATGTGGGACAATACTGACTTTCCTGGAACTCCCTATCACAGAGGTCTGCCTATTTCTGCCTTCACAGTGCTAAAATTAGAAACATGTGGGCTCATTATTCCTTAAACATAATACAAGATAAAAGGTATGTAAGCGTGACTAATATACATAAATATGTGACTTTTCAATTAAATATTGAGAGAAGAGTTTTTTTCCTTTCAGAATTATTCCATGTTTTTTTGGCTATGGGAATGATTTTATTTCTTTGCTGGTGTGGGTAATAAGGTCACATTCTGAGGAGAGGGGGAGATCAGGGACTGGGTTTCTTTTTTATGATTATATTTTATTATGAATACAGCTATATTTATTATCCATGTACCCCTTGTTAAAAATCCCTTCACACTCCCAGTCACTCTCTCTTCTCTCTATCACTTTCTCTCCTCACCAACAAGGTGCCTTATTTCAGCATCCACACCAGGCAGATCCACTTCCTCATCCCGAAATCAAGACTGGGTCAGGTGTTCCTCTGGAGGGAATGAGATGAAAGGTGCCAGTCCAAGGTGTTTCACATCCCAAGCTGTTCAATGGTTGTGGTTTGCAGTTTGGACATGCTTAGCTTTTTGTTTAAAATCCACTAATCAGTGAGTACATCCCCTGCTTATCTTTCTGGGTTTCTGATACCTCATAGGTTGAACCATCCCTGCATTTCTGGAATGAAGCCTACTTCTTCGTGGTGGATGATTTTTTTTTTATATGTTGTTGTATATGGTTTGTCAGAATTTTGTTGAGAATTTTAGCATGAATATTCATGAGGGAAATTGGTCTATAATTTTCCTTCTTTGTTGTGTCTTTGTGTGTCTTGGGTATTAGGGCAATTGTGGCCTCATAAAAACAGTTTGGCAATATTCCTTCAGTTTCTCTTCTGTGAAACAGTTTGAGGAGTATTAGTTATAGTTCTTCTTTGAATGTCTGGTAGAATTCTGCACTGAAACCATCTGGACCTGGTCTTTTTTTCCTTGGGAGACATTTAATAATAGCATCAATTTCCTTTAGGGTTATAGGTCTGTTTAGGTATTTAATCTGATCTTGATTTAATTTTGATAAATGGTAGCTGTCCAAAAAGCTGTCCATTTCTTCTAGGTTTTCCAATTTTGTGGAGTATAGATTTCCAAAGTATGACCTGATAATTCTCTGGATTTCCTGGGGGTCTGTGGATATGTCCCCATTTTTATTTCTGATTTTGTTGATTTGGAAACTCTCTCTCTCTGCTTTTTGGTTAGTTTGAATAAGGGTTTATCTATCTTGGTGACTTTCTCAAAAACCCAACTGTTTGATTTACTGATTCTTTGTATTGTTCTTTTTGTTTCAATTTTATTGATTTCAGTTCCAAATTTGATTATTTGCTGCCATTTACTCCTTCAAGGTGAGTCTACTTTTAATTGTTCTAAGACTTTCAGCTGTGCTGTTAGTTCTCAAGAGTGGTATTTCTCTTGGTTTTCCTACAGACATCTAGTGCTATGAATTTTCCTCTTAAGACTGCTTTTATTGTGTCCCACAAGTTTGGGTACATTGTGGATTCATTTTCATTAAGTTCTTGGAAGACTTTGATTTCTTTCTTAATTTCTTCCTTGACCCAGAGGTGGGTCAGTTGAATGATGTTTAATTTCCATAATTTGGTAGGCTTTCTGTGATTTTATATGTTGTTGAACTATAATTTTAGGCCTTGATAGTCTGATATGTTAGAAAGGATTATTTCCAATTTTTTGTATCTATTGATATTTGCTTTATGATCAACTATGTGGGCAATTTTAGAGAAAGTTCTATTTGGTGCTAAGAAGTATGTATAAACTTTTGTGTTTGGGTGGAAGTTTCTATAAATATCTATTAAATCCATTTGCATCATAACTTCTGTTAGTCTCCTTATTGCTCTGTTGAGTCTCTACCTGGTTGACCTATTCAAGGATGAGTGGGGTATTGAAGTCTCCCACTATTAGGGTATGAGAATTGGTGTGGGATTTCAGCTTTAGTAGTGTTTCTTTTACATTGATTTGTCCCTTTATATTATGTGCACAAACATTCAGGATTGAAATCTCATCTTGACCAATTTTTCTTGAGATGAATAAGTAATCCATCCTGCACTCTTTTAATTTATTTTAGTTTAAAACCTACTTTGTTAGATATTAGGATGGCAACACTAGCTTTTTTTAAGGCCATTTGATTGGAAAATCTTTCCCCAGCCCTTTACTCTGGGCCTGTACCTGTCTTTAGGATTGAGGTGTGTTTCGCGTGTGCAGAAGAAGGATGGCTTCTGTTTTTGTGTCCAACCTGTTGGTGTGTGTCTTTTCCTTGGTGAATTGAGTCCATTGATATTAAGGGATATTAGTGACTACTGATTGATATTTCCTATTATTTTTGGTGGTAACTTGTATGTATTTCCTTTCTTTGGGGTATTCTTCCGTGGGATTATTGATTGTGGTTTCACGGGTGTATCTGGGGTCCTTAGGTTGGAGTTTTCCCTCTAATGTTTTCTGAAGGGCTGGATTTGTAGCTAGGTATTGTCTACATCTGACTTTGTCATGAAATATCTTGTTTACTCCACCTATGATGATGGATAGTTTTTGTGTGTATAGCAGTCTACCTTGGCAGCCATGCTTGTTTAGTGTCTGTATAACTTGTGACCAAGACCTTTTTGTTTGCATTGTTTCCATTGAATAGTCAGGTGTTATTCTGATGGTCTGCCTTTATAGGTAAGTTTGCCTTTTTCTTTTGCAGCTCTTAATTTTTTTTCTTTGTTCTGTATGTTTTGTGGCTTCATTATTATGTGGAGAGCAGACATTTTTTTTGGGGGGGTCAAATCTATTTGGTGTTCTGTAAGCTTCTTGTATCTTTATAGGCATGTACTTTAAGTTGGGAAAGTTTTCTTCTATGATTTTACTGAATACATTATCTGTGCCTTTGAGCTGGTATTCTTCTCCTTCTTCTATTCCTGTTATTCTCAGGTTAGCTCTTTTCATGGTGTCCCAGATTTCCTGTACATTTTGTGCTATGGCTTTTTTAGAGTTAGTGTTTCCTTTGACTGATGTATATATTTCTGCTATTGAGTCTTCCACTCCTGAGATTCTTTCTTCTATCTCTTAGATTCTATTGGTTATGCTTGTACCTGCAGTTCCAGTTCTTTTCTTCAGATTTTCTATTTTCACCTTTGCCTCATTTTTGTGCCTTTTTTATTGCTTCTATTTTAATTTTAAGTTCCTGGAATGTTTTTTTCACTTTTTGGTTTTCCTTTTCTTGATTTTCTTTCAAGGATTTGTTCATATCTTCCATTTTTTTGGTTTTTATTTCCTTGTATTTCTTTTTTTATTTATTTTTACAATGTTTTTCTTTTATTATTATTATTATTATTATTATTATTATTATTATGAACAAAGAAATCACACTTTCTATCCTTATATATCCTTATTCAAGGTTCCTTCCCCCTCCCACAACATCAGGTCTTTCATTCTACTCCACAACTCCCCATCCCCTCCCTGGGCAGGCAGCAGGCAGTCCCATGGTCCCACAGTCCCAATATTGCTTAGGTCAGTCTCAACTCCTGGCAGATTCACGTCCCCCGCCCCCAAACTCAAGAGTGAGTCAGGTGTTCCTCTAGGGAGAGTGGGATCAAAGGAGTCAGTCCAAGGTGTTTCGGATCGCAAGCTGTTCAGTGGTTATGGTTTGCAGCTTAGGCATGCTTTGCTTTTTTCTTGTTTGTTTAGAAATGAGTGAGTACATCCCCTGCTTATCTTTCTGAGTTTGTGATACCTCACTCAGGAGAATATTCTCCAAATCCATCCATTTGCCTGTGAATTTTAGGATATCATTTTTTTTACTGCTGAGTAGTACTCCATTGTGTAGATGTACCGCAGTTTGTTAATCCATTCTTCAGTTGAGGGACATCTAGATTGTTTCCAGGTTCTTGCTATTGCAAATAGTGCTGCTATGAACATAGTTGAGCTAATGTCTTTGGAGTGTGACTGTGCATCTTTAGAGTATACACCCAGAAGTGGTATTGCTGGGTCCTTGGGGAGATTGATTCTCAATTTTCTGAGAAACCGCCATACTGTGTTCCAAAGTGGCTGAACAAGCTTACACTCCCACCAACAATGGAGTAGTGTTCCCCTTGATCCACATCCTCTCCAACCTAGGATGTCATCTGTGCCTTTTATCTTAGCCAATCTAACAGGTATCAAGTGATATCTGAAATTTGTTTTGATTTACATTTTTCTGATGGCTAAAGATGATGAACATTTTTTCAGGTGCCTTTCAGCCATTCGTAATTCTTCTGCTGAGAATTCTCTTTTTAGATCTGAACCCCATGTTTTGATTGGGTTATTCAAGGTTTTGGGCTCTAGATTCTTGAGTTCTTTATATATCTTAGAGATCAGTCCTCTAACACTTGTAGGGTTGGTGAAAATCTTTCCCATTGTGTAGGCTATAGTTTTGTCCTATTGACTGTGTCCTTGGCTTTCCAGATGCTTCTTACCTTCAGGAGATCCCACTTATTGATTATTGGTCTTAGTGTCTGTGCCACTGGTGTTATATTTAGGAAATGGATGCCTGTGACAATTTATAGAAGGGTATTTCCCACTTTCTTTTCTATCAAGTTTAAAGTGGCTGTGTTTATGTTGAGGTCTTTGTTCCACTTGGATTTGAGTTTTGTGCAGGGTGACAGGCTCGGATCTATTTGCATTTTTCTATACAAAACCATCCAGCTATGCCAACACCATTTGTTAAATATACTATCTTTTTTCCATTGAATATTTTGGGCCTCTTTCTCAAAGATCAGGTATTCATAGGTTTTTGGGTTAATGTCTGGATCCTCAATTCTATTCCATTGACCAACAAGTGTGTTTTTATGCCAGTAAAAGGCTGTATCTATTACTGTAGATCGATAGTTTAACTTGAAGTCAGGGATGGTGATACCTCCTGAGTTTCTTTTGTTGAGTAAAATTGTTTTGGCAATCCTAGCTTTCCTGTATTCCAAATAAAATTAAGTATTGTTCTTTCAAGGTCCAAAAAATATTGTGTTGGACTTTTGATGGGCAGTGCATTGAATCTGCAGATTGCCTTTGGTAAAATTGCCATTTTTACTATGTTGATCCTACCTATCCAGGAACATGGGAGAGCTTTCCATTTTCTGATATCCTCTTCAATTTCTTTCTTCAATGATTTAAAATTTTTGTCAAATAGGTCTGTTACTTCTTTGGTTATAGTTACTCCAAGGTATTTAATACTATTTGCAGCTATTATGAAAGGTAATGTTTCTCTTAATTGTTTTTCAGCTCTTCTATCTTGAGTGTATAGAAGGGCTACTGATTTCTTTGAGCTAATTTTGTATCCTGTTACATTGCTGAAGGGATTAATCAGCCATAGCAGTTCCTTGGAAGAATATTGTGGGTCACTTAAGAATACAATCATACCTTCTGCAAATAGAGATAGCTTCACTTCTTCTTTTCCAATTTGTATCTCCTTAATCTCTTTTCGTTCCCTTATTGCTTTAGCTAAAACTTTGAGAACTATATTGAATAGATAAGTGGAGAGAGGATATCCTTGTCTAGTTCCTGATTTTAGTGGGATTGTTATGAGTTTTTCTTCATTAAGTTTGAAACTGGCTGTCAGTTTCTTGTAAATCGCCTTTGTTATATTTAGGTATTCTCCCTGTATTCCTGATCTCTCCAGGGCTTTAATCATAAAGGAGTGTTGGATTTTGTCAAAGGCTTTTTCTGCATCTAAGGATATGATCATGTGGTTTTGTTCCTTTAGTTTGTTTATATGATAGATCACGTTTATGGTTTTTCGTAAGTTAAATCAGCCCTGCATTTCTGGGATGAAGCCTACTTGGTCATGGTGAATGATAATTTTTATACATTGTTGTATACAGTTTGCCAAAATTTTGTTGAGAATTTTTGCATCAATATTCATGAGGGAAATTGGTCTGTAATTTTCCTTCTTTGTTTTGTCTTTGAGTGGCTTAGGTATTAGGGTAATTGTGGCCTCATAAAAGGAATTTGGCAATATTCCTTCAGTTTCTACTGTGTGAAATAGTTTGAGGACTAACAGTAATAATTCTTCTTTGAATGTCTGCTAGAATTCGGTACTGAAACCATCTGGACCTGGGCTTTTATTTATGGGGAGGTATTTAATGACAGCTTCAATTTTCTAAAGGTATAATGGCCTGTTTAGGTAATTAATCTGATCTTCATTTAATTTTGGAAGATGGTGCCTGTCCAGAAAGCTGTCCATTTCTTCTAGGTTTTCCATTTTGTGGAATACAGATTTTCAAAATATGATCTGATAATTCTCTGTATTTCCTGGGGGTCTGTTGTTTTGTCCCCCTTTTCATTTCTGATTTTGTTGATTAGAACACTCTCTCTCTGTTTTTTGATTACTTTGGCTAAGAGCTTATTTATCTTTTTAACTTTCTCAAAGAACCAACTCTTAGATTCATTGATTCTTTGTATTGTTCTTTTTGTGTCAATTGTATTGATTTCAACTCTACATTTAATTATTTCCTGCCATCTACTCCTTGTAGGTGAGCTCGCATCTAATTATTCTAAGGCTTTCAGCTGAGCTTTTAGGTCTCTAGTGTGTGATTTCTCTAGGATTTTTATGTAGGCATCTAGTGCTATGAATTTTCCTCTTAAGACTGCTTTCATTATGTCCCACAACTTTGGATACATTGTGGATTCATTTTCATTAAATTCTAGAAAGACTTTGATTTCTTTCTTAATTTCTTCCTTGACACAGAGATGGTTCAGCTGAGTGATGTTTAGTTTCCATGAGTTGGTAGGCTTTCTTTGATTTTTGATGTTGTTGAACTCTAACTTTAGTCCCTGGTGGTCAGATATGTTACAAGGGATTATTTTCATTTTTTTTGTATCTGTTGATATTTGCTTTATGTCCAATTATGTGGACAATTTTGGAGAAAGTTCCATGAGGAGCTGAGAAATATGTATATTTTTTTTTGTTTGGGTAGAAGTTTCTGTAGATATCTATTAAATCCATTATATCATAACCTCTTTTAGACTCCTTATTTATCTTTTGAGTCTCTGTCTGGTTGATCTATCTAGGGTTGAAAGTGAGGTACTGAAGTCTCCCACTATTAGGGTGTAAGAATTGATGTGGGATTCGAGCTTTAGCAGTGTTTCTTTTATATAAGTAGGTGCCCTTATATTAGGGGCATAGATATTCAAGATTGAAATCTCTTATTGACCAATTTTTCCTGTGATGAATAAGTAGTAACCATCTTGGTCACTTTTAATTACTTTTAGCTTAAAGTCTACTTTGTTAAATATTAGGATTGCAACCTCCGCTTGTTTCTTAGGACCATTTGACTGGAAAATTTTTTCCCAACCCTTTATTCTAAGCCTGTGCCTGTCCTTGCTGTTGAGGTGTGTTTCTTGTAGGCAAGAGAAGGATGGCTTCTGTTGTTGTATCCATCTTGTTAGTGTGTGACATTTTATAGGAGAGTTGAGTCCATTGATATTAAGGAAAATTAGTGACCATTGATTGATATTTCCTGTCATTTTTGGTGGTAACTTGTTTGTATTTCCTTTCTCTGGAGTGTTCTTCTGTAGAATCATTGATTGTTTATGGTTTCATGGGTGTATCTGGGGTCCTTAGGTGGGAGTTTTCCCTCTAATACTCTCTGTAGTGCTGGATTGGTAGATAGATATTGTTTCAGTCTGATTTTGTCATGAAATATCTTGTTTACTCCATCTATGGTGATTGATAATTTTGCAGGGTATAGTATTATAGTTTGGAAGTCATGCTGTTTTAGTGTCTGTATATCTTCTGACCAAACTCTTCTAGCTTTCATTGTTTCCATTGAATAGTCGAGTGTTATTCTGATGTGTCTGCCTTTATATGTAAGTTTGCCCTTTTCTTTAGCAGCTCTTAAAATTTTTTCTTTTTTCTGTATGTTTTGTGGCTTGATTATAATGTGGCATGCTGACTTTTTTGGGGGGTCCAATCTATTTGGTGTTCTGTAAGCTTTTTTAATCTTTATAGGCATTTCCTTCTTCAGGTTAGGGAAGTTTTCTTCTATGATTTTATTGAAAACTTATTCTGTGCCTTTGAGCTGGTATTCTTCTCCTTCTTCTATTCCTATTGTTCTCAAATTAGGTCGTTTCATGGTGTCCCAGATTTCCTGAACATTTTGAGTTATGGCTTTTTTTAGTTTTAGTATTTCTTTTACTGATATATCTATTTGAGCTACTGAGTCTTCCACTTCAGAGATTCTATCTTCCATCTCTTGAACTCTGTTTGTTATGCTTGTATCTGTGGTTCCAGCTTTTATCTTCAGATTTTCTATTTTCATCTTTGTCTCATTTTGTGCCTTTTTTATTGCCTCTATTTCAGCTTTTAGTTCCTGGCATGTTTCTTTCATAGATTTGTTCATCTCTTCCAATTTTTTGTTTGTATTTTCTTCTATTTCTCTAAGACTATTTTTCATATCTTCTTTGAGAGCTTCGATGATCATCAAAAAGGAATTTTTTGGTGTTGCTTCCTTCTATTTCCTCTTCATTACTCAGTTCAGGTCTTGTATTTGTAGGATTGCCACTTTTTTCTGGAGTTACCTTGTTGTTCTTTATATTATTATGTAAATTTTTGCACTGTCTTCTGCTCATGGCTTCAGTGGTTCACGATTAGGTGGCTCCTGGTCAGTTGTGGCACTTGGGCTTGTGGGCCTCCTGTCACCTCTGAGGAAAAGGTCTGCTCAATCTCTACCTCTGCTATGGGCAGGGGACTGAATTTCCAGTCTTCAGTCTTTCTCTGTTTGACCAATTGGAGGTGGGGTGGCTGCTGTGCATTTCCCTCAGCAGCAGCTGGGGGGACCGTGGCAGACAGAGTGTATCTCAGTGTGGTACAGAGTGCATGGGTACAAGCTTTGCAGACAGCACCTAGTCCCCTTCTTCTATTTCTTTAAGACAATTTTCATACCTTCTTTGAGAGCTTCAATGATCATCGTAAAATAATTTTTGGTGTTTTTCCTTCCGTTTCCTCTTCATTGCTCAGGGCAGGTCTTGTAGTAGTAGGACATCCACTTTCTTCTGGAGTTACCTTGTTGTTCTTTATATTATTATGTAAATTTTTGCACTGGTGTCTGCTCATGGCTTCAGTGGTTCATGATTAGGTGGTTCCTGGTCAGTTGTAGCAAGCAGACTTGTCTCCTGTCACCTCTGAACAAAATGTCTGCTAAATCTCTACCTCTGCTCTGTTCAGGGGACTGAATTTCAAGTCTTCAATCTTTCTCTGAGCAGTTGGAGGCAGGGTGGCTATGCAAGTTCCCTTAGCAGCAGCTGGGGGGACCCTGATAGCCAAAGTTTATCTCTGTCTGCTACAGAGTGTGTGGCAACACACTCCACAGACAGCACATGGCGCTGGGACCAGAACCTGACTGGAACCCAACCAGAACACAATTTTCCCTGGCCTCCTTGTATTTCTTTAAGGGAACTTTTTATATCCTCTTTGAAGGCTTCAATAATCTTCATAGATGTGTTTTTGCTGTTGTTTCCTTTTGTTTGCTCTTCATTGCTCTGTCCAGGTCTTGTAGTTGTAGAAACACTAGTTTCTTCTGGTGTTGCCTAGTTCTTTATATTGTTATATGTATTCTTGTACTGGCATCTGCCCATAAATTCAGTAGTTCATAATTAGTCAGCTCCTAATCAGTTGTGGCTAGAGGGCTTGTGTGTCTCCTGTCTGCTCTGAGCAAGAAGTCTGCTTGATCTCTGACTGTGCTCTAGACACAGGTCTGAGTTTCAAAGGCCTCAATCTTTTTCTGATGATGCTGTTTGCCCTGGAGGCAGGACCGAACCATGCTAGGTCCCTTCTTTTAGGGTTCTCTGGTGGAGGCCCCTCACAGCTAATGCCTAGGGTCTGTCTGCTGGCAAGAGTCTGAGATCAGACCCTTGGGTATGACTCCAATCCTGGAGAGGGATTTTCCAGATGTAGTGCCCAGGAGCTGAAATCTGCTCTCCTCTTACTCCACTCTGCCAGAAATATTTCATGTTAAAGGGAGCATTGGATTGGTTAACTCAGTCTTCAGAAACAATCAAACCTTCTCTTCACAAGGCACAGAAGATTCTGACAAGCTGGAGACTGAGGCATCTGTCTGAAATTACTACTGTAATAAAATCTGCAATCAAGCCAAAATTACAATAAACATATGTTTGTCTAGATGTAGACTTGCATTCCTCAGCACTTACCTACAAACTCTGAGTCTATTCTGAGGAAAGCAGCTTCTGAATAATTTCTCAGACTAGATAATATTCGTATTCTTCACTTATAGAAACTTAAATATAATGTTTTTTTTCAAAGTGAAAATACTAAAGAGTGTGTGTAAACTGTCTTTATAAATGTCTGTAGACTGGTCATCATTGTTATATTGTTTCTGTTATTATTACTATGTTATGTGACAGGCATTTGAGATGTAACTTGATATGCCAGATCAAATTGCCTTACCTTGGGACTCCTGGTCCTCTCTAAGAAGAGAACAGAGAGGGGGAGGCTGAGGGTAGACTGTGAGAAGGGACAGGAGAGGGAGCTTTGGTGAATATAAAAAATTAAATAAATAAAGAGAAATTCAGTGTTTGAATTTGATGTGTGTGGTGATTTTCTAGATGTATATGTTTGTATAATAGAAAGAGAACATCATACATTTCAATTTTAAAACATCAGGAGAACAGTCTAGCACCAGAACATTTACAATATGGTTTATTCTTCACATTCACCTACCAATGGTTTTCTCCTTTCTCCTTTATATATTGTGGTGTACATGTATGTGCATACATGTTTTCATGTACCTGAGGACACAAGTCTGCATACATGGTTGACCCCCAGAAGCTGATCAGAAGTCTTAAATTTTCTACCCTATTCAGTAAGGCAAGCAACGTCAATCCACCCGTGAGATTGCCTTCTCCCCATCTAGTATGCCTTTCTGTCTTTTTGCTGCAGCCTTCTTTTCCTGCTATTAGAAAAAAAATTTCTGTGGTTCCCAAAATAGATTGAAAACCAATATTTATCTAGGAATCCTCTCGTCTTTCAGCCCCACTTTGGGACTGAACAACAACCAGACCCCTCCCTTTCTAGTGTCAAACAATCTTTTTGCCTGTACATATCACACTGTGTAAAACATTCCAATAATTCTCCTTTACTATAGATGTACATTTATTAAATGAGTGAGAAAAAAATTTGAGAGAATAAACCACTGAGGCAAAAGTAGTAGGATCTGCTTGGAGGATGAGTTCAAAAGAAGCACAGAAATTGTGGAACGGGGTTTTTGCATCTGGGAAATAGGCACTCATTCAAGACAGCAAAAGCAAGTGGTTCATTTTTTGTAATTATGCTCAAATTCTTATGTTTAAGTGAAACACCATCTGAACAGAAGCTCATCTTCCTGGAGCGAAGCCTCTTGGCATGCTGCAGTCACTTATTAGAGTCATTGCATTGCTCAATTACTCCAAACCACAGATGCACAAATGAGGCAGTGAGTGGGAGGCTCCATGGAGCATACAAGGCAAGCCAATTCTTTCCAGGAAATTGTTTTTATCTCTTGTTTCTTCAATTACCTTCTTCTCTTTTTTCCTGTCCCTTTGGCTTTTTTACTTCCTTTCTCAGGCTTTCCAGACCATAAAAAAAAAGAAAAACTATCAACTATTTATTTTTGGTAGTTTAGACAATTGGAATTCACCATTTTTAAAAAGATAAATACAATACCAAGTCCCACACTGGAGTGATTGATAACTGTCATTTGTGTAATTAGTCATTATAATTACATGAGTAAATGACTATGAAATGGAGCCTCTGGTAATCACATTTTGTTTAACAGGAAGTAAGTTCTCTGTCTTTATGGACTTAGATAATGATGAATCTGGGGCAGGAGCTAAAGTGTAAATAAAAGCACTCAGCAACAGGTCACAGGTCAACTTAAGCTACTCAATCCTATTCCAGAAGTGAAATGACTATGTTTCCATAACACTAAGTCCAGTTATGTTGTCTCTTCAAAAAATAATCAGGTGGGTTAGAGAAGCATGTTAGTTTTGTCCTTTTCTGGAAGATGGTTTGGAGAACCAATTACCTCTGCCTTCTTTATAGTGACTAAAGAATAATAAATCTCCTAGGGATTGAGGTAGTATCCATGGGAAAACTGAATCAATGATAATTTCCATGTTCAAGTATCTAAAAATTCCTGTCCGAAGATTATTACTAAGGCAATATTCAATAAAGTATCACAACACCATAAATGAAATGGAAAAGGAGAGGGGAAAAGATGACATATCACCCCAGTGATATGATCTCTACCTTTCTTAGATTCTGTCTTCTCTATATTAGGTTATTGTCCACATATGTATATCTCATAACTCCACTCCTTCAAACTTCATCCCTCAGTAATAGTCAAAAGTGTCCTCTCATTCTGATTTTCAAAGGTCGTAAGTACCAATGTAATCAATACCAAGGAAGATTTTATTACCAGATTTAAACTCAGCATCTGCCTTAAGATCTTATTCATTTTGGGACTAATGGATCCTGGACTGACATTAACCAATGTAGCAAAGAATAATCATGTAGTTCTGACTTTTGTATATTTACCACCTCAGAGATTATAGCTGTGCACCTCCACTCCTCATTTATGTAGTGCTGGGGGTGGATCCAGGACCTCGTGCATGCTGATCAGGCATTCTGCTAACTGAACTACATCCACAGACCCTATTTTTTTCTTTCTTTTAGAAAATGTCATATAAATGCTGCTTACATAAATGATCATGAATAACACATAATATTTTGAGTTTGGATTCTTACACTTAACATTGTGCACACATGCTGCTTTTTTATTTTGCATATATTGGGCTTTGGATCATTTCTTCGTGGGGTACTATTCTAATATATATTTGTTCATCCATTATCTACTTGAAGGATACTGGTAACTGATTCATTATTAGTTGTGGTGGTTTGCAATAAAATTTCTATAAATAATGGAATGAGAAAAAGAGTCACATGATTTAGACATTTGTAAAAACCAACAAATGTTTGTCTTTAGGTAGTAGTGGAGACTACCAGTCTTCTGAGCATTCTCATTTGATGTATTTCATGTTCCCAGCATCACCCATAATGCACACATAATATTCAAGCTAAAAAAAGCTTCATGTCATTAGCATAGTTGTCTAATAGTACTTTTTTAAAAACTACAGGCCATGTTAGTCTGCCCAAAGAAACCACATACCACCACTTTCTTAAGGCATTATGAGCATCTACCATAGCACCATCCAAAGATAGAACAGCCATAGATTACCTGGTGTTAACAGGATGACAGACATCGTGATGAGTGAGCATACTACCAAGATCACCAGCAGGGCAATGGCAATTCCCTTCCAGTTTCTCTGTGGAGGGCTGTTACTTCCCAGTTCCTACAGAGACACAAGAGGAGTTTCATAATTATGCTTGCTCCAGGAAAAATATATTCATAAAGGAAAGATTCAGCATGGGCAGGATCACAGTTTGAAAGCTGATTAGAATCAGTTTTCTTTTCAGAAACTTCTTCAATTATTCAATGGATATCTTTCAGGGGGAATCTCCTTTCCCTACCAGAAAAAGTAGCAGAGCTTTATATACATAGTCTTGGTATAGTTAGTGCTCCAGTGCACTAACTGTGGGCAAAGGCCTCTGTAAAGTTGTTGAAAACAACAATGTCAGTTTGCAGTTGTCATCAAGACAACTGAAGACACCACAAAGAGTTAAATACATGTTTGTTCTTGAAACATTGCAAACTGCAGTTTTAAATGAATGAGAAAAGGGATTGGAAACAAGGTGATATAAAATGTTCTTTACTATCAGACAGTATACATTTTTCAGTGAGGCAGGGTATTTTGAACAGTTTTTCCACCAGTCATAAAAACAAACAGAATGTAGTCGCTAAATTAAATGCATTCTTCTATATCAATGGTTAAAAATATTCTCTCACTTAGCAGGGTGCAGATATTGAGAAGGGGATAAGATTGAAGGGATAGATGATGACAGATTTCAAACTCTTCCCTGAAGTGTAGTATTCCTACAAGTTTTTCAAAGTGTTCATATACTACAGCAGTTCTCAACCTATGAGTCAAGATCTCCTTAGGGGTTTCATATCAGATATTTATATTATGATTTATAACAGTGGCAAAATTACAGTAATGAAGTTGCAGTAAAATAATTTATGATTCATGGTCACCAAGACATAAAATATTGTATTAAAGGACTTAGCACAAGAAGATTGAGTACTACAGATGTACTGGAAGATGTATATGTCATGATGGGTAATACTCTGTGGTAATGCTTACATGCTCCTCAAAAGCCAATGACAGGAGTAATCACCAGTACAAATCAAAACCAGCAAATGTTCTGCAAGTTACCAAATACTCATCTCAAGGACCACCAGATAAGGTTGAAAAAATAATTTAGTCCTTAAAATGCTTCCTTTGAAGCATAAAGATTGAAGATCTGCATTTGATTTGGAGTACCCATGTAATAAAAGAAGCCAAGTGTGGTGGTATACTTCAGCTCAGTTTTGGAGTGGTGGTGGAGAAAGAAGGATGCCTGGTGCTTGCCGACCAGCTGATTTGGCTAAATCATTAAATCATAGACCAGCAAGAGATTCTGTCTCAAGAAAACAAGGTGAAGTTCATCCTTAGGAATTACAATCTATATTTACCTCTGGCTTGTTCACACATGAACACCCACATGAAAAAGCACCTGCACACACGTTCGTGTACACATACAAAATTTAAATCTTTTAAGTCTTAAAAGGTGTTTTCTTCAACCACAGTCCTAAGAAAAATGGGAGATTTCCTTAAGTATCATTACTCCTGCTTTAAAGGATATGCTAATACTTGGTGCTTAAATTCTGAGCATGTATCTCATTGATTCTTCAGTCTGTTTTTGAACAGTCACCAGCTGTCCCAGAATAAAACTCCTTGTCTTTTATCTCTTCCCTGTATTTACTTTAGTGCTTCAACAGCCTTCCTACATGCTTCATTCTGCAAATACAAACATGACATTTTCTAAAATCCAACCCCATAAAACTCTAAATTATTTCAAATGGGGCAACAGATTGTACCAAGTCATTCCATTTTAGGAAGCTAAAGCTTTTAAATTATTTTTATTTAAATTGTTTCTATTCTATTTATGTTATTCAAATTTTCAACTGCAAATAGTTTCAAGGATGATTTGGTCCCAAGTAGTCCAAGGACATTTATACTGAATTGTGTAGATTTTACACACTTGAGATTCCTCTCATTGAACATTAAAATTGAGTTTGTTTGAATACACTAATGATAAACTCAGAATCCCTAATATTATGTTGGTGTCATCTTAGGAAAAAAGCACACCCCCTCATGCTATTGGACTAGGAGTAAGCCTAAATTTAAATTCTCCTTCCCCTGAGTTTCTGCCTATCTGTTCTATGAGTCTGAATCTATGCCTATCTGAAAGTTGCTTTTTGAATCTCTCTCTCTCTCTCTCTCTCTCTCTCTCTCTCTCTCTCTCTCTCTCTATCTATCTATCTCTATCTCTATCTCTATCTGTGTGTGTGTGTGTGATCCTTAACAAAGATCTTTGTTCTGTCTTTATTAAACAGCACAGAATGTATCACATGGAAAAGGAACAGACAACTTTATAAAAATCATTTACAGTTTTACAAGGAACTAAGTCATTGAATACAACTGACCCCAACAGATGGAGACAACAAGCACCATTACTAACATCATTGTTTATCAAGCAACATGTATATGTTAATTCAACACTCATGGCAGATACTAATTTTCTAAAGTTGCTTTAAACATATATTTTATGTTTTCAGCCAATGATTATCCTCACACACCTCACACATATACCCATGATTGCTCTTTGTATCAGGAGCATAGAAGAGTATGCATCATCTTAAAATTACAGCTATACATTAGCCATTAGCTTAGTTTGTAAGAGTTGATTACATAGGAAATTCAGAACAATTAAAGTTGGTTTATTAAACACTGGTTAAACAAACAACTTGACTACTTAGCAATCATAAGTCTTATGTAGTTTCAAAGTGTATTAACTTTGCCAGTGATGTCTAGAAAAAGTCCTAGTCTCATAGAATTTAAGATATATTTTTATAACAATTTATTGCTTCCCTGAACAATCTGAAAATATCATAAAAAGTAGCTAAAATAACCAACTCTTGAAAGTTGTCTTCTAACTCCCAAACACATACTGTGGGACACACAATACACACATACAACACAAAACACACACTCTCTGGGACACAAAACAAACAGACACACACAGATGCACAGACACACAGTACACAAAATATAATAGAAATAGTAGATAAATATAATAAAAATTAAGTTGAAATGTCTATATTATTTTATATCAGAAAAACAGCATTTAAATATAATATTTCATAAAGTAACTGCTATTTGCTTTATTTGCTTTGAGATATTTATAAGATGTAGTTTGAAAATTTTTATATAGATCTGGTTGAAAAAAACGTTCAAAATACAGAACTCTGACAACAAGCCAGATTTCCAAAAAGACTTTTCTGTATCACTTCACTGAAAAGTTTGGCAAGTGCCAATATAACCCAAGGCTAAATGCAAATAACATAGAAATATTCTGAGTTCATCATTTCCCACAAATGTGGAGTAATGAGGAATGTCATCATATTCTTCAAATTGACATGAAGTAATTCACATTGTCAACATGTACAAAAACAAGCTGATAGAGGCCATGGGGTATTACAAGATTCCGAGGCCATCCCAAATCCAGAGTTAGAAATCAGAGGCACTCCGTTTTAAAGGGAAGGCCTATTTGTATGTTAAGAAAGTTCAGTGATTTGTGTGGTTCTTTTCTTTTGGAAGAAAATAATTGATAAAACTTACAAGCTAGACTAGACTGATACCAAAAAAGAAATTGAGGTAATATTCAAAGAAATCCCAAAAAGTGCAGGACTAAATATTTTTAATGTTTCTTTCAAACTACATTATTTGTGTCTGTGTCTGTGTCAGTATGTCTGTGTGAGTGTTCACAATAGCTCAAGTATGAGGGTCAGAGTAAAGAGAACTTTGGACTTGGTTCTCTCCTTCCTTCCACAGTGGGTATGTGGGTTGGTACGATTCGCCATGATTGATGAGAAGGTCAGAGAACAACCTGAAGGAGGGAGTTCTTTCCTTCTGCCTTGTGTGTCCTGATGAGGGACAGTGGAGCAAGCACATTTTCTCACAGAGTGGTCCTATCCTCCCAGAATTATAAATTTTGTCTACAAATAAAACTACTAATTTTTAAAGAATTTAAATGTTTTCTAGAATATTAAACTTTTTGTGTGTGGTTCTGGGAATGGAACTCAAAGCTTTGTGTATAAATTCTTCATCCTTTTGTTTTAGTTTTAATTTTATTTTCATACAGCCTATCACTAACCAAGTCTGGCCATGAACGTGATCTTCCTGTCTCAGCAACTACAGTGGCTAAAATTATATACCTATACTACTCAGCATAGTTTAAGATTATGTTTTCTTCATAATATGTGTGAAATAATAGCACAAACGAAATTCTGAAGGCCAGTGTGATGGCTCAGTGGACAAAGGCACTTACAGCCAAGCCTTGTGGTGATATATTGTATATTTGATAAAATTAGTCTACAATATCAGAGGGCAGCATCACCCACAGCCAAGCCATGAAGGTCAGAGAGTAGTGACCCAGGCCTTTAATCTTATAATTCAGGAGAAAGTTTTCTATCTGGAGCTCTGTGAGTTCAAGGCCTAATAGCCAGGCAGTGGTAGTGCACGCTATTATTCCCAGTACTCGGGAGGCAGATGTTTGTGAGTTCCAGGCCATCCTATTTTACAAAGCAATTTCCAGGAAGCCAGGACTGTCACACAGAAAATTTCATCTCAAAAAATAAAAATAAAAAATAAAAAATATAAAAGGACTGGAGAGAGATGGTTCTGTCCTCTGATATTTCAGGCTGTTTTTATTAAATATATATAACCCAAAGTCTGGCTTTTTGAGTTCAGTTCCCTATGACCACACCAAAGAATGAAAGCAGATAGCATATTCTTGTTATTCTGATTTATTAATGTTCATTGTGGCACACGTGTGCATGCATGTGTAACCTATGCCTTCACATGAATGCAAATACAATTAAAAATTGAGTAAAAAAATTTTAAAAATAAGTTAAACAAATTGAACATAAATTTAAGCTTAATGTGAAGTGCATAATGTGAAATAGTCTCTTAATAATTTATAATCAACTAAGACTAATAACAAAATATAATAACAGATAATTTCTCAAATTTAAATTTTAGTTAATAACCATAGTAGTCAATGCCTCTTAAAATTTTCTAGTGTCCTCATGTGCATTCACAATTTCCCCATTTAGTCTGTCTGACCAGAGAACTCTATGTAAGTAGAGTGAATATTTTTAATGAATTATCATATTAGGGGCCAAAGAAATGTCTTAGTCAGTAAAGTACATGTGGTGCACCCATAAGTGCCTGCATTCGTTGGTCAGAACCCACATATAAGTACTAGGCATGTCAATGTGTCTCTAATGCTCACACTAATCATTCAAGAGCAGGAGAACCCGGAGCTCACTGTCTACCTGGAGAGATGAGTGCCAGGTTAAGTGGGAGACAATTTCTCAAAATATAAGGTTGGCAGTATTGAAGAAAAACGTCATTGTCAACTCCTCTCCTCTATACTCACACACACACACACACACACACACACACACACACACACACACACACTACACAGATGTCTTTTCTTTGTTTCTCAGTGTCTGTGTGAACCTATATGCCTATGTGTATGTGGGTACCCTCTGAGGCAAGAAGAGGATATTTATTCCCTGGATCTAGAAGTACAAGCACCTTCCACTTCCAACACACAAAGTAAATACATTACACATATTTTAAAAATACACTTATAACAAATAAATGCAGTTAAACTGACTGGGCTGAAGCTAAGAGCAACTGCAGCCTCACCTAGATTTTATTAGAGCTATAGGGTGCCTAAATGGCTCGAGTTAAGGGCTGCAGCCTCAGTTACTCAGGTTTTGTTAGAATTACAGAGTATCTCAATGTTCCATAGGCAGCCTTGGTGCCTCTTGCTGCTAATAAGCTTTAAGGTTTTGTTGCATTTGGATTTTCTACTTCACCATTACTTAGCGTCTGAACGAAACAGAAATGGTATCCATTGTCATTTGTCATTCACTCCTCCCTAGTAATTAGAATTGTGGATGACATGAATTTATAGTCGGAAAACCTTGAAGTTAGAAAGTATGGTAGTTTGAAAGAAAATGTCTCCTATAGGGAGTGGAACAATTTATTAGGAAGTATGGACTTGTTAGAGTAGGTGTGGCCTGGTTGCAGGAAGTGAGCCACCATGGGGATTATGTTTTAAGGCCTCTTATACTCAAGCAACAGCCAGTGTGACATACTTGCTTCCATTGTATATATATCAAAATGTAGAAATTAGTTCATTCTCCAGCACTATATCTGCTTATACAGCACCGTGAAGATAGCTGGACTAAGTCTAAAACTGTAAGTCTCCCTTTAGAAGAGTTGCTGTGCTCATATTGTCTCTTGACAGCAATAGAAACTCTAACTAAGACAGAGGAAACAAGGATAATTATCAATACACTCTATACTATATTTACATGCTCAATGACTTGACTTGAGTTCTTAGATGGCGCTAAGCATCTGTGGTACTTACAGTTCCAAACCACAGTCAAAATTAGTCTCAAAGTAATTAAGATGTCAACAATGGGCTGGAGAGATGGCCTAGCCTTTAAGGGCACTTGAACTTCTTTCAGAAGACCTAAATTAAGTTCACAGGACTTATGTCAGGCAACTAAAAACTGCCTTTGACCTTCTCCTTGATTCAGAGGGCACACCCACATACACCTAGGCACATAGGTACATGCAGTAACACACACACACAGAAACACACAGATGGGGGAGGAGGGGGGGAGTACCTAACTAGGAACCCTGGCCATGTGTACTGAGCCTGTAGTTCACAAGCCACAGGAATGAAGAAGCCCAATTCAATAATAAGGGACCTTGAATAAGGATATACAAGGTTAGAAAGTGTGACTTCTTTGTTCATAATAATAATAATAATTAAAAAAACAAAACAAAAAAAAGAGAAAAAAAAAGAAATAGAGGGCTGGTGAACACCTTTGAACACAGTTACTCTAAGCTGAGAAGTAGACAATAGAGGATAAAGAATGGGCTCTGTTAAGGATACTCACTGTCATGTGAGGTATATATAGCACTTCTGTTCAGTGCTCCAAGAGTTCTAATAAGAAGATAAGAACTGTGTACATTTGTGTGATTCAGCTCAGAAATACACTTAAAATAGTTTCTTGGTCAGAACAGTTCCAGCCTTTCTCATTTGGAAGAAACAGGTTCCATGAAGATGCTCTATGAGGATGGCTTTAGGTAATATATGGCCACGCTTGATACCTTTCAGGCTGGGGTGGAATGAGGAAGAAGTTCACAATATGAGATAGTTCAAACCCTAAGGGAACATTAACTTCCTGTGACAGGTGCCTCCAGTTGTTAAACATGAATTTTTCATTTGAAAGAAATAAATGAAAAGTAAAATGAAAACCAGCAAGAAGGCTAAAAAAAAAAAATTTAATTAAAATGTGACAATTTTTTGCAATTTTTATACCTAAATTCCATGAGTTTTAAGTGAACTCTGTAGATGACAATATCATGCACCAAAATATATTGCATGAAAAATGTCTTTTGCTTTAAAATGTTAAAATAAAAAATAAATAAAAGTTAGACACCCATGTTGAGGCAAGTCCTTTAAAGACACAGCAAGTGGGAAAATACCTGCTAACCACAGCCTGGTTCAGACCTTAGCACACACGTACCTGCAACAACCAGGATGGCTGATCAAGAAAACAATTAGGAAAAAACTAGTTTTAATAATGCACACTCACACACACACTAAATCTTTAAACTAGGAAAAGAGATACAACGTGTTATCTGCTGTGCTGTGTCAATTTTCCCATTCGATGATAATGGTTCCTACCAGATGCTCCTAGTGCCTTTCTTAAGCCTCTTCTGCAAGCTCATCTCTATACTGGTGATGTCACAGTCTCCTGCACTTCACCCTCTCATTGTCTTATCTTCTCTATGCTTTGAAGTTATGGGACCATGCCCATTTTCTCCCTTACTTCTCTACATGAATCTCACAATGTAGATCTCTACATGATTTCAACAATAGGACTCCATAAGTGACTCCATTTTAATTAACTAAATGTATTATTTGACAATATTATATAAAACCTTCACCTATAACCTCTCTGATCTCCCACATAAACCTGCCAACACCAACTCCCACAAAATTCTTTTTCCACATTCATCATTTTTGTTTTGTTTTATGATCCAGTAAGTTTAACCAGTGACATTTATGGGACCAAGGGACAGTTCACTGGAACCTGGTAGGTTCACTGTTGGATAGGTAACTAAAGACAATGACTCTCTTACAGAATCCACTAACCTCTCTCCAACCCATAACTAAGTTACTAAAAATTTTTGCCAAGTTTATATATTAATGTCAATGATGTCAAAAACTCTAGGAGCTCAGATAGCTATTGCTACACTCTCTGAAAGCATAACCTTCTCCTGACTATAAGAGAGGCATTGTGTACCAGTGCCAGTTGCTATCCATAGTGCCTACTTCTTAATAATGTCTATGATACCTAGACCTCTCAACTTTCTGCTTCTCTGAACACCTCTAATTACCAGAGTTAATGCTAAATAGGTTGTAATTTAGTATGAACTTAAACAATTCTCCAAAACTTCTTTCTCAGTAGCATGTTGTTCTCTGTTCTTCTAGACCATACTTTATCACATTTCAGTAAGATCCACAAAACAGAACTATCAGCATTGTCTAAAATCATGTTTGATATAAATATTATTCAGAGCAAGCCCAGCAAAGCTTTTCCCGTACTCACCAGAGGTGTGTGCTATATACTGAAGAAACATTCTTTGAGTTTGGGGCTGCTCTAGCAAAAGTCAGTGTCACCAGTGTATGTCCAGCTGCCAAAAATTTCTTGCTAATTCAGCAATCTTTATTTTTGAAAACCTCCTATGTGAGGGGCTTAGGGAAAATTTCAGTTGGAGAGTGAGGGAGCATTTGCCTGGTACTCATGATTCCAAGCCTTTTATCTCCCAGACCTCATACTGGATGTGTTGATATGCACACCTGTAATTCAAGAACTCTGGAAGTAGAAGTAGGGGGATGAACATCATCTTGTAGGATGAGTTAGAAGTAAGCCAGGGCTATATAAAGTTGTTAACATAAAGTTGTTAACAAATAAACAAACACAAGAACAAAGGAATACTCTAGATGATTCCTGTGCAAAATAACGAATGGAAGCTCCCAAGTTAATATGATCTTTAACTAGACTTGCAGCAATGTGGTATTTGTATGATGGCTTAGTGGTTGTACATTTAGTACAACTGGATTTTATACTCCACTCATCTAGTCACTAACTCTGTTCATACACAATTTTCTGAATCTCTAATAGCAGAACTATAAAATTAACTGCTCATGATAAGACACTCCAGATAAGGCTGATTCACATTCTTTTAACTCTAAACTGAGCTCCACCTGATTGGAGACTATTTCATACTCATGTGATGTAGGAACATACACACCAAATGTTCCCTAAAATCTGTACTGAAGCATTGTCTCAGCTTTTTATTTTAAGAGTAAAGATATGTTTGTTCCTGTCAGCAATGTGAAGAGTTGGTGGAACAGTCAACAACCACACGGGAATTTCAAAGATATTCAGATAAGGTCAGTGTGCAACTAAGAGTTAATTTCAGGAGCTGTTTTGTACAGTATATAGGATGCTGGGGTGGTGGTGGGGCTCAATATGTGACAAAGAGGGTAGAGTGTTTGCCCATTATGCAGGAAGCCCTAATTTCTATCCTTACCACTACCTAGACAGCTGAAATCCCAGCACTTAGGAGGTGCAGGCAGGAAGACTGGGAACTAAACCTCATCCTCAGCTATGTAGTGAGGTGAAGGCCATTCTGGGCTCCATGAGATCCTGTTTCCAAAACAAAGAGGAAGAAAAAAGAAAAGAAATACTAGGAAGAAGACTAGGAGATAGACTCATCTATAGACTAGATTAGCAGCCCTGACAGGACCAGACAGTTAAATTTAATTATTTATATTAAAAAAAATATATTTTTGTGCATTTGTTTATCTGAGTGTATAATTGTACCACACGTATGCAGGCAACCAGAAAGGCCAGAAGAGGTGGAATGAGGCTTACAGGTAATTTTGAGGTGCCTGATGTGGATTCTAGGAATCCTTCTCAGTTTCTCTGCAGGCCACATATTTTATTTTTGAAAGTGAACAGAGTATTAAAATAATTTTTTGTTATTTGCCAAAAATTCTACAGTGAACCTGCCCTCATCTTGTCTTCAAAGCATAGCATAATTTAGGGTATCCTGTGTGTCTACCCACAGTCATTAAACATAAAAACCCTGTTGTATCATTTCATATGTTATATTTACTTTCAAGATACTTTCAGAATATATTTCCAATGTTTTAAAGAATCTATAAAAAGGAGTGATATGGAGCTCACTTGAATATAGAACATCCATATTTAATGTAGAATAGTCTTTATGAAAGAACACAGAAACCCTGGTAGTTTGGCCTGCATACCAGTTAGTTCATCAATAATTACTTGTATAAGTTAAGAAAAATCTTTTAATTTATATCCATCAAACAAGAATAGCAACATGGAGCCAATTTATGCTGTTGATTATTATGTGATGGAGCTAAGATGTCACAGAATCTACACTTCTTTGTTAAAATATGTACCACATATTGATCACACAAAATAGAATTAGATACACAAAATAATATAGTGAAAGTATTGACAAAATAATATAAAGATCTCACAGAGATCTTTAGTCTATCAATTTAAGTTCTGTAACCATATCTGCCTAATTTAAATAAAGGAATAACACATATGTGAAGTTAATCATAAGAACTAATGGTTTTTAAAACAGAGAAAATAAAGTTCCTTTGAAACATAGAGTTTTAAGACTTCTTTAAATCTTCAATAAACTTATTAGTTTTTGAAGTCTAAGTTTGATTCAGGAGGTGGTTTAAGGAGATTGCATTTCTGCATACCCTGAATTGATAGCGGATGGAAAATGTAAGGGGCAGAGGGGGAAGAAATAGAGCAAAGGGAAGGCAGGCAAGGACAACTACAGAGAGTTCACATGAGCTTATTGCCATCAAATAAATGACACACTGTGGGAATATTAATAGTCCATTCATCAGAAAAAGAGCTCACTATTTTTTTAAATACTCAGCTCCATGGAGTATGATATTAAGTATGAAAGAAATCAAGGGCAGAGTGGTCCCGGGTGGAGTCATGGTGAAGTGTGCTAAAGATCACATCTGTTCTCATCTTTCCCCAGTTAAAGTGTCTCAGATGAGGAAGGGGGAGTGGGATGGGAAAAGTGGATAAATGTCACCCCAGCTGATGCAGCTCTCATCCCTCCATTGTCTTTTCAAGGTAATGTTTAATGCGTTTCCCTTTCTGCCAGTAAGTTAAAGGTTGTAATTGCCCAAGAGTCAAATTAAGATCCCAAACAAAGGTTAAGCAAAATAAGACTGCAGGAGATGGCCAAAGAGCCCTGAAGCTCCAAGCTGAGTTCAAGGCTGGCATTATTAATTTGCTCTTCATAACAGAACTGACCTTTAGATGGTACTGAGAATTGGGGTGGGGGGGATTTGGCAGTGAACCTGCCTGATATCATCTTAACTAACTATATTCCTCAACCATCACAGCTTGTAAACCGGGATCTTCCTAGTTGGATCCAACTGGTGTCTTTGCATAGTGCCAAATCTCAGGAGACAAAGCCAACAAAAGGCCGTGGGTAGGATGACTTCCTCCTTCTCAGTACATCTGTGAATTTCCTGGGAGTCAAAACCAATATTGAAAGAGAACGTTGATTTTATAGCTTGAATATTATTTCCCCACACACTTACACACTAAGCATTTACCAGTTTAACTCTGAAACAAATCAGGCATAATGCACTTTAAAACTAAATATTTCATTCAAAGTTAAAATTTCAATGCTATCTTATAAAGAGAAGAGATGGGAACTGTTGCTTTTTCCTTTAAAATTACACGTAGAAGACCCTATGTCTGATACTGTTTCATATAAAGGAATTCAGTATCCTAATGAGGCAGCTAAAGGTAAGATACCCATTATATATCTTCTCCTCCAAGAGAAAAATCAGAAAGAGAAATTAATGAAATGGGGCAGAACAGATACTAAATGTGCTTTTAATTATTTTTATTGCTTTTGCTATTAAAATGTTAATCAGTTCTGTGCAGGTATTATAAAAGGAAGAACATTTCAAATTACATTCTTCCTGTACAGATCAGTATTTCATGATCCTGTAAGTTCAAATTCTATATGTGTATGGAACATTTGTGTGCTAACGGCCCCACCACTCTCATGATTACAGCCAAAGTTAACACATAAACATTGTGCACACAAATTATACAATTAAAAACAGAGACATTTACAAAGGCTTTGAAATTCCATGAATCAGAAATAACTATATAAACACTAGGTGGATTTTAATTTCTCTTGTAAGTGTGTGGCACACATAATTTGTGCACTGCTTAGGAGATTGTCCCTCTAGCTGAAATGCTTTGGATTGGAAGTCAGGAAAAGAGGAACCTCCAACCAGCCAATGTCTCCCATTCATAGATGGGAAAAAGCCTTCTTTTCCCCCATCCTTTGAAAATAAGTAGTCAGAGTTTTCCAGTCCCTAGAATGTCCCCTCCATTTAAAAATTTAAAAAATAGATCATTCCTCATACATCTTTAGAGGAAAACTGGTCCAAAGGTCCTCTTGGAGAAATTATAAGACCACAGGCTGTTTAAGAATATTCCTTTATTTTTTCTATTCTTTTTAAAATTTTCATATTCTAAGAAAGGAGAACAAATTCTGTGTAATATCTGCCTTGGGGAGGAGATACCATGAAGGGAGGACCCATCTGTTAGGAAAAGATAACAAATTCCAAGTCTGTCCCTGCTGTAAAATTACCACTGCTTGATCAAAAGAGAAATGATTCATTTTGAGATGATGCTTATTAGCATAACAGCAGCATTCAGAGAAGTTGGAGTTTAATAGCTGATTCATTTCTGTTATAACCTTCTCTAATATAAACATATAAGCATAAAACTTCCAAGTAAGTCATGACAGTCAATCAGTGTACCATTGTATACCTGGACATTTTTCCTCTTTTTAGTTACAGTTTTTACAAGGTGTGTGTGTGTGTGTGTGTGTGTGTGTGTGTGTGTGTGTGTGTGTGTGTGTATGTGTGTATGTGGTGTGTTCATAAGGAGGTCAAAAGATGACATCACTGTTCTATCACTCTTATTACTCTTAGGCATGGTCTTTCACAGAACCTAAAACTACACTGGTAGCCAAAATGCCTCAGCAATGCTATCTACATTTGCCATCTATGCACACACACACACACACACACACACACACACACACACTTGCATGCACAAAAGTCAAAATGGTTTATCTATGAATTCAGATACATATTTCTTTCCTAGTTCAATGTTTTTGTTAATGTGTGTCTATCATACACAATCACCTTTGGCTATGGGCATGAACGCTGCTTTCATAGAATGGAGAAATGTTGACCTCCAGGCTAGATGAGATCTCCCTCAAGTCTACACAATGTGTCTTGATGATCCTTATGGGGCCTCTTGTCAAAATGGATCTGTGAGTTTAGTTTTGAGCTATTCTTCCACCACTGTCTCTGAAATCAATGCACATGAACTGAGCAGGTTGGCAGTCCCTGAAATACAAACTCCTAGTAGGCTTGAGTACCTTCTCATCCAATGGTATATTATTTTTGCTCTTTTTCTTAAATTTTCTTTTAAACTGTATATGTATATGTATGTGAATGTATGCTTTTGTACCCACAGAAGCCAGAAAAGGAGTCACTTGAAGCCAGAGCTCTGGATATTTGTGACCCACCTGACTTAGTTGTTGGGAAGTGAACTCAGTCCTCTGGAAGAGCAGCAAGTGCTCTTAACCCCTGAACCATCTCTGAAGCTCCTCTTTTGCTATTTTTCATGATATAACTTTCTTTTATTGTTTATCTTTTTGCTTTCATTTGGCTTTCATAGTAAATCAATGGATTTAGAATTGAGTTTTATTTCTATAGCCTTGCCAGGTTCTTTAAGGACAGAGAGAAGTACACCAGGTGTGGTGGTGCATGCCTGTAATTTAAGCACTGGGGATTTGGAAGAGAGATGACCATCCTTAGTGGATAGTAAGTGTGATGTCAGGGTATCATAAAAGTAATCATGGAAAAGAATAGAAAGGAGAGAGAAAGAGAGGAGGAAGAAGAGTAAAAGAAGGAGGGGGAGAGGAAAGAAGAGAGACAAAAAGAGAAATAGAGAACAGGTTTCCTGATGACTAGCAGATTCTGGGTTCAGTTCTGCTTGTTTAATGATGCTCTAAGAAAATACCTGAGGTGAGTACTTTATGAATAATTTATTTGGTTAACAGTGCTAAAGGACCAGAGAACCAATAGCATCATCTTGGTTTCTATGAATACTTCAGGTTTTCCTAACTCACCATGAAAATAGGGAACAAAAACAAAATGGGTTTGTGAGGAAAAATGAAGATATGCAAGGAAACAGAAGTAACAGTCATGCTTCATAACAATTCAGGTTAATAAAGACAGTCTCTCAAGAGCAAGGGCTCACTCCAACCTGAAAACATTTTATCATTCTTAAAGTTCCCAACACTTCCCAATAACTATACTCATCTCTCATATTGATGAGCATTAAGTGCATCCAAACTATAGCAATGTCCATGCATGAGCCTTTAGAGGAAATGAGACCTATCACAGCCACCCTCCATCACTCTCTCACCGTTTCTGTTTTACTACCAAGTACTCATGGTACTTATGTTTCTGCTTATTGAGTGCATTTCTTTGCCGCTTCTTTTGCTCCTCAAGCCTCTCACTTTTGAACAAAGAATCCAACCAATTCATTCCTCACCAAAAACTTATCTTTAGTACATAGTGATATAACAATAAAGAAAAATACTACTAGGAACTAGGGATGGCTCTGTCAGTAAAATGCTTGCCTTGAAAGCATAAGGTCCTATATTTAGTCTCTGATACCAATATATATAATAAACACAGTATTTGAGAGGAAAGGACAAGTAGATGCCCAAATCTTGCCTGATATCTAGGGGCAGTGAAGCAGTGAACCCCAAGTTCAATAAGAAACAGTTTCTCAAAAAATGGAGAGATAAAGAGACGTGGAGAAGAAAGAGTGACTGGAAGGGGCAGGAGGGGGAAGGAAGCATGAACAAAAAATACACAGCTAAAAAATTATGACTTTATTCATAATAAAAAAAGAAAAAAGTAAACATTGAATATTGACCACTGGCTTTCAACACATGTACATAAACAAACCCACATGAAACACACACAGAGAGATGCAAAAAATAATGCCTAATGTACAGAAAAAAAACAGGCTGTAATGGCACAACGCTCTTTAAATATTTAGAGACTGAGAAAAAAACTGCAAACATGACCCTCCCTACTCTGAGATTTCTGAACCATTCATGTTTCTACTCAAAAAAGAAAATGACTAAGAATATTAAATTTCTATACTGGCATATCCAAACATAACATGATGCAATTCTACGCTGCTTTCATGTTTGCTGAATTATTTGAAATTGCTGTTTTAGTCTCCCTAACCACCTGACAGGAAAGTCTTGACTGAACTCACTCATAGACTATAGCCTGCAAAAGGAATTTTCTTTTTATTTTATTATAATTCTATACTTTAGCAATGTAATTTATTCATTTGTTACTCTGAGCCTGTCTCCAGGAGATGGATTCATGAAACATGTGTATAACATCAAAGTTCCTGGGCCCCAAAGCAGAATAGTGGCCATCCTTCCTAGCTGATCCATCAAAATAAAAGGGATGCTTTGAAAAACTTTTTGTGTCTAGCCCTCTGACTTGACAAAGTGGTGATCTGCCCTTTACATTCGTCAGCCTTTCAGTGGTCACAGTTTGCACATACCAAAGTTTGAGCCATTATCTTCAATAATGTACTGGGCTATGGTACATTCTAACAGATCCCTGGATCATGACAAGATCCCAGTCAAGTGTTTCCACTTGACAATCATGTTCCACAGCTGCAGAAAACACCCTTTATAAATAGCATCAATATTTACGTCTTTGATGGACTGTGTCTGTGATAGTGACCCATATGGTGATGTATGTTTTTAATCCCAGAGTTGAGGAGGCAGAGAGAAGATTCTTAGGGCTGACTGGTCATCTAGTCTATCTAACCAGAGAGCATCACGTTCAGCAAAAGAAAGCCTGCCTCAAAATATAGTGGAGAGTAATAAAGAATAAAGATAAAATTTTGTGTTGCCTGGTGGTGCTGCCAATGTATAGTGTATATAACTATGTATAGTGTGTAAAAACTGATTCAAAATAAATAGCTGTATTATTAATTTATGTATTTATTGTATTATATTGTCTTGTTGATTAGAACACAGTTCTTCATTTAAAAGAACGTCTTACTGCCCAGCAACATGCTGCTTTACCCCAGGAGCTTCTTACAACTTTGTTGATCTTCACTCTTCACTACATCATATTCTTTTGGGACTGATTTTAGTCTTTTGGCTTTTAAAACTATAGGTTAGATCTTTCACAGATAAGAAACAATCCAGTTGTAGAGGAGGATAAGATACCTGGTAAGCATACTGTATGATATCTATAGAATGATGAACTTGTCTGATGAAACCTTTCAAAGATCATATTGCTAGGTAACTTATTGCTTTATTGTGTTGCAATATCATGAAAGTGTGATTAGAAGATCTGGAAACAGTAGCAGGGACATATGATAAACATTATTGGTGAGGATAATCCATTATACCTGGATATTCAGTATATGAAATTGTTCAAGTTACTTAAATGACAATGATTTAAACTGAGCCCAATTCAATATGAAAAAATAACCAAAATAATCCTACTTGATATGTCTTAAAGACACTCAGATCTTAAAGTTTAGACATGTGAAGATATAGTCTTTATTTTTTGTGAACTCCTGCTACTATTTAGTAAAGAAGAAATAATTTTATTTTAAAACAAAATCATAGGAGTTCAAGATTTAAACTTTTCATAAAAAAATGACTAGATGAATCTCTCTCTCTCTCTCTCTCTCTCTCTCTCTCTCTCTCTCTCTCTCTCTCTCTGTTCCACTCTCTCTCTCCCTCCTCTCCCCTTCTTTCTCTCTCTGCTTCCAACTTAGAGATAACATGTATTGTAGAATAATCTTTTTGTACACTGTGAAGACATGTCACTCTGATTGGTTTAATAAAAAGCTGAATGGCCAATAGCTTGGCAGGATTTGCAGACACAGAGGATATCTAGAAGAAGAGTTAAGTTTCCATGAGAAGCTGAGAGATGCAGAGCAAGCAGAATGTAGATTAAAAGGTATGGATTAATTTAAGTTATAAGAGCTAGTTGGGAACTAGCCTAAGCTATCAGCCAAGCTTTCAAAATTAATAAATTGTTAGTCAAAATTAATGCCATTGTTTGGGAGCTAGTTGGCAGAATAGAGAAAGACTAGCTACAAAGAAGTAACCTCCTAGCTATTAAGCCACTATCCCAGCACATGCCTGCCAGACTTGTGCCATAATTCCAACCATGATGGTCATGAACTCACCCCCTGAAACTGTAAGCAAGGCCCTAAATAAATGCTTTCTAAGTTACTATGGTCATGCTATCTCTTCACAACAATGTACTAGTAACTAAGACACTGTGGAAATGGCTCAGTAAATATCATAGCTGGCTGATCAACATGACAGCTTGAGTTCCAATGCCCATTACCTATGTAAAATGTCTGCTACCACTGAATATACTCCTATAACCTCAGCACTGTCAGGCATCAGGTGGAAATAGGAGGATAGCTGAGACTTTGGGTCTGACAGCCTAGCTTCGGGTCTCATGAGGGATCCTGTTGCAAAGGGAATAATGAAGAGTGTGACAGAGCAGGGTACCCAATGTTGGGCAATTGCCTCTAAATGCACAAAAGCATACACTCATGTACATATATGACATACACAAAACACACACACACATACACACACGTAAAATAGAAAACTAATCACAGGACATAAGCAAGGACTGGATACATATGTAGCATTATTTAAATGGAGTTTTTAAATTACAGTATTTTATTACTTCATTAATTAAATTTACTCATTTATTTTATATCTGGACTGCAGTTTTCTCTCCCTCCTTTACTCCCATTACCTCCCCCAACTTTTCTCTGTTCACTCCACCTAGAAATAAAATTTAATCCAAAAATATTTTTGAAA
>PVIH01007054.1:0-19273 GCA_004025045.1 Sigmodon hispidus
AATCTCCCCAAGGACCCAGCAATACCACTTCTGGGTGTATACCCTAAAGAGGCACATTCACACTCCAAAGGTATTAGCTCAACTATGTTCATAGCAGCATTATTTGTAATAGCAAGAACCTGGAATCAACCTAGATGTCCCTCAACTGAAGAATGGATTAACAAACTGTGGTACATCTACACAATGGAATACTACTCAGAAGTAAGAAAAAATGATATCCTAAAATTCACAGGCAAATGGATGGATTTGGAGAATATCCTCCTGAGCGAAGTATCAGAAACTCAGAGAGATAAGCAGGGGATGTACCCACTCACTAGTGGTCTCTAAACAAACAAACAAGAAAAAAAAGCCAAATATGCCCAAGCAGCAAACCACAACCACTGAATAGCTTGGGATCAGAAACACCCTGGACTGACCCTTCAAACCCCAGTCCATGTATAGGAACACCTGACTCACTCTTGAGGGAGGGGGGACAAAACTGGATTTGGCCAGGAGTGAAGACTGATCCAAGCATTGTTGGGCCAGTGTGACCATAGGTCTGTCGGCTCCCTGCCAAGGGAGTGGATGGGGAGTTGCAGAGAAGAAAAATGATCAGATGTGGTGGGAGGGGGAAGAGACCTTCAATAAGGATATGCAGGGATGGAAAAAAAAATTCAGAGGGAAAGCTGAACACAAAGAAAATATATGTGTAGTAATCTTATTTGAATTTCCACCCTTGATAAGCCATGCTTATTATTATTAACCTCTGTATAGTTATTGTTAACTCTTCAGCATTTTTTTAAATTCTTTTTACTGTTTCTTTGATAAATACAAAATAAAGAAAAAAAGGAATAAAAAAAAGGAAAAAAAAAGATTATATGTCGAAAAAAAAATTTAAAAAAAAAAAAAAAAAAAAAAAAAAAAAAAAAAAAAAAAAAAAAAAAAAAAATATATGTCAAAAAAAAAAATTAAAAAAAAAAAAAAAAAAAAAAAAGAACATCTATGCCTGCCAGCTGTAGCTGGAGCCACCTTAGTCCTGATGTTAATTTTGTTGATGTCTTCTGAAATGGGGTATTTCAGCTCTCTGTCCTTGTTTGTTACAAGAAATGTCAGTCCTATGACCCCTCACTTCCTAAGCATCAAAGAAAGAGTGGGTAAAAATACCTCATTCCATATGTCCACTTTGCCCAGAATTTGGGCACAGCTCCCTCAAGACTGAGCTGGGCGATGCGCCTTTGAAAGTTTTATGTCACTCCTACTTTTTAGCTCTGTGATGATTGTCTGTGTAATTTTTGACATTTTCTGGGTGACTTTTGGCAACTACTCCCTAAGCTGGCTCATTTACCATAGGTTTCTCTTGCTTCTTCAGATGCTTTAGGGTTCCCCTGACTCATCAAACTTTTATCTTAAAAGAGACTGAAGCTTGAATTGAGGATCAATTACAAGTTGTCTGCATAAAACTGCAGTTCTCAATATGACCAAAGCAAACAATTAAAGCATGCTTAATGAAGTCACTACCACAGCCATTTAGAATATCTCCAGTTTTCTCTACCTCTGCTTTTCCTACCTCCACTTGCTTCCTCCCCTCTTGGGTAAGGAAAGGCCCATCTTACCCCAGAAATGTAATTCATTTCTCAAGCTGGGTCTCACTGCTATGGCATTTCATTCTCTAGACTCACCACAATGGTGAAGCAAAAACACAGAAAGATGTCTGAGTAGTACAGAGAGGGGGAATATAGTGTTGTTGATAAGAATTTGAACTACGAAGTAAAAGTTCCAGGGGCAAATCCTGATGCTCCTTTCCATTTGCACAATTTTGCAAATTATTTAACTATTATTATCTTCAATTCTGTTATTTTAAAAGTGGGAATAACAATAGTGCCAACTTCATAAGACTTTTGTGAAGCTTAAGTTATATATGTTATAGAGCATTTAATGATTCCTTTTTCATTAGCCCATAAGAAGTAAATTCTGAAGTGCATGTAAGCCATGGTCAAGGTGTTTGTGCTTTGTTTTTCTGCCTTTAGTTGAGAAGTTGACGTGTATTTTCCTATTTAACACCTTTTTTGTGTTTTAGCAACTTTTTAAGGATGCTATTGGTTAATTAGTTGACAGATATTTATGATATACATTGCTTAATATGAATGACCACCAAAAGTACACTGAAAGTAAAGATTAAGTTTTAAGTTATTATGGAAAAATTGACTATTTAGTCTATAACTTTACTTCACTGCATATTGAACAGTAGTTGAATACCCAACTTATATATTAAGATTGTTCTTAATTTTTTATATTTAATTTTTTTGAGAACTCATTTGCAAATATTAGATTTACATAATTTCCACCCCCCTCCACTATTCCTGGGTCTTCCTCATACCCTCTTAAATTTATGGCCTCTTATTCTTCCTTATTATTCTCTGTCTCTCTCTCTGTCTCTGTCTCCCTGCCTCTCTGTCTCTCTGTCCCTCTCTCTGTCTCTCTCTCTCTCACATACACAATCTGCCAAATCTACTTAGTGTTTTCTGTATATGTATGTATTTAGGGCTAACTACTTGTGATTAGATCTATCAGAGGACCTGTTCCTGGAGAAAACAATTTTTCCTGGTCTCAGCAGCCATTAATTGTCTATAGCTTTCTGTGGTGATATGTTACATATTTAATAAAACCTGGAATATCAAGAGATCAACCCACAGTCAAAAACTAGGCAGAGGTAGCTCAGGGAATTCCAGGGATAACAGAGCAGTGTTAACTCACATAGCTCCAGGGGTTCTGGATCTCTGTGAGTACAAGGCCAAACAGCTGGGCTTCAATGGCACACACCTTTAATCCCAGCAGAGGGGAAGTCTGAGAGTGGTGACCCTAGGACCTTAACCACATAACTCCAGAGACAGATCTTTCTGTGTTTCTGTGAGTTCAAGGCTGACTACCAAATAGAGTAGCTCATGCCTTTAATCCCAACCTAGAGGGGATACAGCTGGGCAAGAAGGATATTTAAGGCAGGATTAGGAAAACAGCAGCAATTAGAAGCGACCAGGAGAGAAGCTGAGGAAACTGGAAGATAGCGGGTGAGATTTGACTGTGGTGTTTCCTCTCTCTGATATTTCAGCCTTTCCCCCAATATCAGGCTCTGAGTCTCTTTCATTACAATTAGAATTTATGCAACAGCTTTCCATATAGGAATGGGGCCTTTTGAGATTTTCCCATTCACAATGCCATGTTAGTTGGCATTGACATTGTTCTGGTATTGTGTATAGGTGACCATATTTTTTTGGGTTTTACTGATGTAAAGTTTCTGTCATCTACAGAACACTTTGTTTTGTAGCAGACATCTGGGTCCTCTGGCTTTTGCAAGTTTTCTGTTTCCATTCTGTGATGTTCCTTGAGTCTTAGTTGTAGAGATTATATTGTAGATGTAACAGTTTGAGTTGGGTTGGTCAGTTTTTCTCTGCATTTTGACTAATCTTGGACTTTTGTAATGGTCTTTCTCTGATTAAAAACTCTTCTTTGGTGAAGATGAGAGCTATATTTATTTGAGGATATAAGTATAGGTATTTATCCAAGTTATGTAGAGATGATTCAGGAGATATAAATCAACAGATATAATAAATCATATAAATGGGCTTAAAGACAAAAGTTGTTTTAAGTCTTTAAAAATCACATAGTCAGGCTGGAGAGATAGCTCAGCTGTTAAAGACTAGGCTCACAACCAAAAAAATCACATAGTCATCTTGATAGATGCACAAAAGGACTTTGACAAAATCCAAAATGTGCCTTTATAATGGAAATCCTAGAAAGAGTAGGATTATGGGAAATATTCCCTAACAAAATAAAGATGATATATGACAAAGACTCTAAAAACATTATTCTAAGTAAAGAGCAATTTAAAACAATGGATTTGTAATCAGCTATGTCTCCAATTGGAAATGATACAGAGTTGATTACTAATCTCATTCATTTTTAATGCAGACCTCAAAACTCTAGCAAGGAGAAAAAATGAACAAAATTGAAGGGATCAAAATTGGAAAACCAGAAGTGAATTTATTCCTATTTCCAGATGATATTATATATAAGAGATCCCAAAAGTTCTGCCATAAAACTTGTGAAAGTGATTACCATGTTCAGCAAACTGGCATGATACAAAACCAACTTACAAAAGTCAGTAGTCTTTCTATAGACTAATAACAAACATGCTTAGAAATCATGGGAATGCTACCATTCATAATAACCTAAAAAAATCTAGGAATAAATAGATGGGAATATATATCCTGGAGTAATTAAAGAAACTAGGAAAGTGATAAGGAACTATGTGTGATTTATATCTATCGCTCGCTCTGCACAAAACCCAAGTTCAAGTATATCAAAGAGCTTAACATAAATGCATCCATATACATTGAACATGATAGAAGGGAAAGTGAGGGATAGCTTTGAATGCATTGGCACAGGAGCCAAATTTCTAAACAGGACACCAATAGCTCAGACACTAAGATCAATAATTAATGAATGGAATATCATGAAACTGAAAAGCTTCTGTAAGGCAAAGAGTACCATCAATAGGACATAATGACAGCCCAAAACCAGAGTGGTAAAAGATCTTCACCAACTCCATATCTGATAGAGAGCTAATTTCCAAAATAAGAAACTCAAAATCCTAGACATCAACAAATAAAATAACCCAATTAAAATTGGGGTACAGATCTAGACAGAGAATTCTTAACAACAAAAACTCAAAAGACTGAGAAACCTTGAAATGTTCAACAACTTTAGTTATCAAGGAAATGAAAATCAAAATGACTTTGAGACTTCATTTTACACCTGTCAGAATGGCTAAGATAAAAACACAAGTGACAACTCATGCCGGCAAGGATGTGGAACAAGGGAAATACTCCTCCACTGTTAGGAGGAGTAAAAATTTGTACAGCCACTTTGGAGATCAATATTGCAATTTCTTAGAAAATTGGAAATAACCCTACCTCAAGAGCCAGTTATACCATTCCTGGGCATATACCCAAAAGATGCACAACTATAAGGACACTTGCTCAACTATGTTCATAGCAGCATTATTCATAATAGCCAGAAACTGGAAACAGTGTAGATGTCCATCAACCAAATGATGGATAAACAAAACGTGGTATATTTTTACACAATGGAGTTTCTGTAAACCTATTCAGCTACCCCTTGTCACAGATCCTAGAGGAAAACATGCTATTGCCACTCCTTGCTAGCAAATTTCCTAACAGCATTCTAAGTGCCAGCACCTTTTGACCTGGTTATCAGGCCCTCTGGTGGCAGTAGACTGCAGTTTCTTCTGGGAAATCTGTTAGGCTGGTTTTCAAAAGAGGAAAAGGATGGAGAAACCCCAATGGATTCTACAGTTCCCGTAGGGTGGTCTCAGATTCACATGCTAAGCACTCTGGTGCCTCAGGTCCATGCTCTTCTTCAGAATTCCCAGTGTAATAGCAGAATGGACACATTCCTTGAGCTTCACCTAGGATTTTGATACAATAATCAACTTTCCTTCTCTGTTGGTGTCTTGCATGTTTAACACCAACACTACCTTTTGATTTTAAAGTAAATTTCCTGCTGAATAACAAGAGGATCAAAATATTAAAAAGTTAAAATAGCATCACCATTAGAAATTGGAAAAAGTGTTAAATTATAAAATTAGAATTAGAAAGAATATAGGTATTTCCATATGACAGTAACTTTACTATATTTAAATATGTTTGAATTGTTATAAATAATTATCTGTTATTATCTCTTAATTATTACTATTTTTAGTTTAATAGAATATATTTTATATCCTTTAGAAACATACTATCTTACCTAATTAGGTTTATCTGTTGGCTTGACAAAACCTAAGGTCGCCTGATGATGCTCAGATCTGATTTGCCTGTGGTCATATCTGTGAAGAATCATCAAGACTGTTCACATATGTAGGATTGCCAAGCCTAATGGTGGCATTGTTCCCTGGGCATCTAGTACTGGTTTACACAAGAAAGATAGTTAAACACAAGCCTGCAAGCTGCTAGCCAATAAGCTGCTACCAATAAGCAATGTCCTCCATGTTTTTGCTTCAAGCTCTTGTTTGAGTTCCTGCTCTAATTTCTCCCAATGTTGGACTGTAACTTGTAAGTTGAAGTAAATCCCCCTCTCCACTTGCTTTTGGTCAGTGTTTTATTATAGCAACAGAAGGGAAATAAATATAAGATATATTCAATATATGAAAGCATTGCTATTATTTCCCATCTCTAAGAGGTTTTGTAATTTGTAGATGTCTGTCACATTTTACAAGCCTCACAGCCTAAGTATATTATAGCTTTTCAGTGGGAGTCTCTTATGAATAGCACTGAAAGTACTGTGTTATGTCTGCCAATGAAATAGAGTTTAGGAATAGCTATATACCCCTGAGCTAGCCAGCATCAGTATTGGCCCTCACATCCAAACATTTTCTGCTGCCTTTTTATATTGTGTACTTGGGTCTGGTGAAAATGAGCTCAGTCATGCTTGAAAAAAAGTGTGCTACAGGATAGAAAACCATTCTTTAGGCATTTTGATAAAGTTTTATATTACAACATGAAATCTATTCATCCAAAGAGGAATTTTATAGATAGGGAAATTGAGATTAAGAAAAGTACCTGCATGAGGTTGCATAGTGGTGTGACACTAAAACTGTGGTATCAACCCACAGTCTTGCTAATGGAGGTAAGGCAACTGAATCAAGCCAGAGGATGCTTTGCTCCAATAGTCATTTGTAACTCAGAGATAGTGACCAAATTGGTAACATGTTGTTCAGTCTCCAATTATTTCATAAAGCAATGGTGACTATTATGGTGCATACTAAATGTCAGACTTCCTACTTTTATCTGAACTGTTAGAGTCACAATGAGATGGGTGTAGTTCAAAAAATGAAGAATTTCAGCAGATCATATACATGTGCACTTAAACCACACACACACACACACACACACACACACACACACACACACACACATGCGCATCCCAGATTGGCTTGCACAATATCTTCTGGGTCAACCAATAATGACTAGAAGCCAGATACTGCTCAGTTCACACTGGATTCACAGAAGACTGCCTGATGCTGAAGGCCTGTAGGACTTGTGAAAAGTTGCTGACTTCCAGTGTGCATTGAACGGCTGAAGAGTCTGGGTCCCAATGGCAGTGAATAATAGCAGTAGTAACAATAGGATGGATACACTCATCAGCAACTAAAGGTGAACAAGTGAGCATCATTGATTTTTCCTTTGGACCTTGTTGCTGGGTTCTAATGGCTCCCTTGGAGGAAGTGGGTGAAAAGACACAGTGTCAATGGCACAAACATCCAGAGTCAGGTGGAAAGCAAACAGAAGACTTGTTTATTTGACAATGTGGAGAGCCTTATATACCCTCCTCTCAGCATCCAGGCTGCATCCTGATTCAGTGACACTATGCAGTTGCCTCTTATTGTCTGGGCCTGATCAGGAGGCTGACACAGCCTGTTGGTAGGCCCTCAGTCAGATTCCAGTTTGGCTCATGAGGAAGTATGTTATGTGCATGCCTTTGCAACTGATTTGAACCATTTTCTTCTACTCTATAAGCCCATCCTTATGACTACCATTAGAATGTATTGCCCAGTCAGAAGAAAGTCTTATTCCTCAGTTAATACTTCTTGGGGATGCTTTTGTAGACCCACCACAGAGATGCGGATCCAATCAAATTGACAATAAAGATGATTACAATTTATTCTAAACAAGTTTCCTTGGAGGACTGTGTATTTACTATAAAGGGAGATTCACTAGGTTGGCTTATAAAATAGGAGAGAAATAATCTAACAGTGGCTCTCTGCATATTGAAAAAGTTGAGAACCCAGGAGCTCCTCAGTCTCTGAAGGTGATGCCTCAGCAACTTGACTCTGGTACTGAAGTCCTGGAAGTTTCCTGAAGAGTGATTGGTCTTTAGTCCACACGGGAAGGCTGAAGTCAGTAAGGCCTGATATAGACAGAGAATGATAGCAGCATCTCTACCACCACTACCATCAGCATCAGGAGTAGACACACTCACTAGTAAGTTAAGGCAGGTGTGCTGGATTGAATATAAATGACTCCAATAGGCTTATATATTTAAATGCTTATTCAGTTGGGAATGGGGCTGGCTACCTGGGAGAGATTAGGTGGTATGCCTTAGTTGGAGTAGGTTGGAGTAGCATTGTTGAAAAAAGTGTGTAACTGAGGGTCAGTTTTGAGGTTTCAGAAGCTCAAGTGAGGCTCAGTATCTCTCTTCTCCTGCTGTCTGTGGATCTGGATGTAGAACTCTCGACTTCTCTAGCACCATAACTGCCTGTGTACCACTATGAACCATGACAAGAGTTGGAAGAGGAAAAAACCGCAAATATTAATAATGTATGTGTGTATCTACACAGATACATTCTTAGCAAAATATAGCAGAAATATTTATGATAATTATAATGTTCATTTCTGTAAATGCCCCACTGCCATAGTTAGTATTTATAGCTACAGTATTACACTACCCATTCAGTATATGTAGCACAAGATCCCCACCAAGCAATGAGGCAAATTTGGGCTCTTTACCTAGAGGGTTGACCCACAGTCCTGAAAAGTATGGAACATTTATCATTCTGCCTTAATTAGGCTATAGTTTTCCATTGACCTTAGTCACAGGATATGCTAATTCCAAGAAATAGTCTAAAGGATTTTCTTATTCCATACATACACTTCTTTACTTCACTGTGGAGTAATACTCTGATTTCCCATGCAAGTCTTGATCAAAAACCCCTGTTAACACTGTAACTCCTCCTGAAGCTGGTTGATTTAAGGACATTGGGAGCGCAATATAGCAAAGAAGTCTTAGGTTTTAGTTTATTGAAAGCTTTTCTGTGCTTTCTGACAGGAAAATCCTCTCCTCTGGAACCAAGAGTGCATACAGAGTATTAAGTAGAGCATAAATGTACTGCAATAGGAAGCAGACAGTTTGCTAGTAGATTACTAGGGGTCACAGTAGCTCCATTTCCTTTTCTATTCCTTAATTCCTGGGTCTGTGACTCTTGGCTATTGATATTAGATGCTGAGTGTATTGGTATTTAGAGCATATAAAGAATTCTGTTCAAGTATTTCAGGCCATTGCCACTGAGTTGGCTCTGTACTTGTGTCTTTAAATGCCAGATTCTTTAGGATGGCAAGGATTGTGGTAAGACAAGTGAGTCTCATGAGCGTTAGTCCACTACTACACATCCTTAGCTTTCAGATGATTTCCTTGTTCAGGAGAAATGCTTCAGTGAATACATGATAGTACTCAAGGCATTTTGTAAGACCATGAATGGTAATTTGGAAGAGATACTACAGGCAGGAAAAGTAAATTCAAAACACAGAATAAGATTTATTCTAGTAGGGATAAAGTATCATCTTTTCTATAAGAAAAATTGTTCAATATGGTCAATTTGTTACTAGGTCACTGGCTAGTCACCCTAGGGAATGAAGCCACACCAAAGACCAGTGTTGATTCTAACTGCTGGCAGACTTGGTACTCCTCATCAGTAATAGTCAGGAAGTTCATGTTCTTGAATCTACTATAACTTTCATCTCTTTCACCATGGCCACTTTGTTCATGGTCCCAATTGTCAATGACAGGGATGCCGAACAAAGAATGAATAGAATGAGACATCCTATAATCTTGTTTATTAAGATCCTTCTTAACTGGGGTAATTTTGTGACTATTAACATAAGACATGATTACTAATTCACATGCTTTACTAATTTGGAGACATCTATCAACATATCCCTTTCTCAATGTCTTTCTAAATAAATTTTCAGTTGTGCTTCTTATAAGACCCTTACCACTGATCTAAATTATTGGTGATAGCTGTATGCTCTGAGATTTTGTTCTTGTACAGAAACTCTAATTACAGCTATAAAAAATTAGCTGCATAAGAATCCTCAAGAAAAGTGGAGGTCAGTGTGCTTTACCCAGAGTTCTGCACATGGTAAACATTTACCTTCACCTCTATTTATCAAGGCTATTCCAGGAAAGAACTATCTTTGAAGAGCTGTTCATTTCTGAGTAGTGTGTGCATAGCATGTAGTGCTATCAGTAAAACAAGTCCTGGTAGTCTCTTATAGTCAATTATAGGGAATGCTTCACAAGTCCTTAAGTACATTATCACAAACAGGTAGGTTTGTAGCAGGTGTAGGAACTGTAAGCATTTGGGATACTTATTAATGTAATTGTTTTCTGTTTTCAGAACCTGTTTGGGCCCTGTCTTACTTCCTTTTTTATTGCTGTTGATAAGACATCATGACCAAGAAGCTCATGTGCAAGGATGTTAATTTTGAATTCCCAGAGTTTCAGTTGTAAAGAAAATGACTGAATAAAGTGTCATTCATAGTAAAAAAAAAAAAAAAAAAGACACCATGACCAAAGAGAGAATTTGCTGAGCGTTTACAGTTTCAGAAGGTGAGAGCCTGCTGTGAGACTATGCTTTTGTAAAATGTCAGTATTTGTTACTGTAAATATTTGTTTAATAAAATGCTGATTGGTCAAGTAGCTAGATAGGAAATAGAAGTGGGCAAACAGACTAGAAGAATTCTGGGAAGTAGAAGAGCAGAAGAGATGCTGGCTAGACACAGAGTGAAGAAGATTAGAATGCTGCTCTGAGAAAAAGTACCAAGGTACATGGCTAAACAAAAATAAATATGGGTTAACTTGAAGTATAAGAGTTAGATAGTAATATGCCTGAGCCAACAAGTTTGTAAGCCTTTGTGTGATTATTTGGGACTAAGTAGATGTGGGTGGGTCTGGACCTCATGGCTAGGCTGTACCAGAAATTCTGACTACAAGAGCTCATGACCAATATGGAGGGAAACATGGCAGCAGGTAGGCATGGTATTGAGTCACTAGCTGAGAGCCTCCATATTGATTCACAAGTATGAGGCAAAGAGAGCTCACTAGAATTGGCAAAGGTCTTTGAAACTTCATAATATACCCACACCACCAAGACCACATCTCCTGATCCTTCTGAAACAGTTCCATTACCTGGGGCCAAGTATTCAAACATGTCTATGGAGGACATTCTTAATCAAACCATAACAGACCCAATCACACATATGACCACATCCATTGATGATGGATTGCTACTGTGTAGCTCCAACCTTTTGGCCAACATCTCAAATCACATGGCAGCTTGTTGGCCATTGTCAAACATTCAGTTTTCATTTAGCCCAGCAGCAGTTTAAGAGCTGTTTGTCAAATGGACAATAGTTGTCTTAAGCTGTGAATCTTACTCCAAAACCCCAAGAGTCTTTACAGTGTTTCATCTATGGGGCTGTATCCAAAGACCCAAGCAGTATCTCTAACTACCCCTCACACCTCAAATGCCTTTGGGTCTGCTGGATCTTCTCCAAGTGGCAGAGCACTCTAAATAGCAGCCAGGATTAATTTTATAGCCTTTCCTTGCTCTGGACTTCTATAAGAGCTAGCAGACTTTTGGGTCACTAGCATAAGGGCTGCAGTAGGAAATTTGCTGTCCCCAGAATTCAAATAAGCCCAGTAAGCATCATGTTTCTCTCTTGGTGGTGGGAGGGGCCAGGTGCAATGACTTACCATTCCCCTTATAAAGAATCCTAGAGGCTTCACTGAGGTAGAAGCCCCTTGAGTTTAAGTTGTATTTTTCCTCTATTCTCTGATGTGTAAAAGCTTTTACTAACAAGTCCAGAGCAGTTGTTACCTTCTGTCCACTGGGCCCAATCAGCAACAGGTCATCAATATAGTGAACCTGTGTAATACTCTGTGGAAGATACAAGTGGTTAAGGTCTCTGTGTACGAATTATGACACAGGCTTGAGAGTACACCAGTAATGGTATGGTGATGGTCTTGCCAATTGAAAGCAAATTATTCCTAATGGTCACTGTGAACAGGTATACATACAAAAGCATTTGTAAGATCAATGATTGCTTACCATTACCAGAAGATATGTCAATCTACTCAAGAAAGCCACATCTGGAACAATAGTCTCTACATTACTAAGCCTACAATAATCAACAATCAGTTCCATGACTCACCTGTTTTCTTCACAGGCCAATTAGGAGTGTTAAAGGCAGATGTGTTATGAATCCCAACCCCCACACAGGTCAAGTCCTCGATAGGAGCACTAATGTCTCCAGGGGTGTGATAATGTTTCTGGTTCACTTTATCTTGGGTAGAGGCTCCCTTTTGACTCATTTACCAGAGGAGAGAACCAACATATGGCTTCTAATGAACTTGTAGATATATCTACCCCAATCATACATCTCATGATCAAAATACCATACTGGACCCAGAATGAACTGAACTTTGTTATAAATCCACTGGTCACCTAACTCCATATCACTTTTATAAAGCATGTGTGATTGAAATCTCCTAGAATCAATGTCAATTAGAATCCATCATCTAATAGACCTTTAGTATCTGATTATTTTCCTTTGACCCAATATTTTATTCTGGTAAAAAAAATTGTAGGTAACTTTGGGGAAGAGTTGGAAAAAGATGAATAGCAAAGCCTTTTGGTATTATAGCAAGGTCTTTCTTCAAGGGGACCTGGCCTTGGTTTCATTCAAAGTGTTCTGGTTCTAAAATATGGCTTAAGTCTAGATATTGGTTGAAGGCTGTTGTTATGATTCAAGATGGCCTTGTTCATTCACCGTGGAATTTTCTGCTCCTACATACTAAATAAGAATTCAGCAAGTTTCTTATCTATTTCACTTCTCAGGATACTACGATTGGTTAGCACCAAAGGTCCACATCAGTCAGACCATTTAACCATGATTTAGCTTCTGCTGTTGACTGTGGAAAGGATACTCACCTTGCCTTTTGTGATTCAGTGCTGTCACAGGAAACGTTAGACACATTGTATTTAAGTTACCAAGTTGAGGAGTTGTGGCTTCTGCTCTAAGGTCTGGCATTCAGAGCAGAGCAATGACAGTTCAAGGTTATGGTTCTCCTCTCCCAAACTCATTTTCTGACAGGTTATTGATGGGCACACCGTCTGGAAGTTTTATATTCCAATTCTATTCTAACATTCTAGTATCCTATGAACTTTTATTTGGCTTCACTAACATTAAACCAAGGCCTATAAGGCCTTCCCCGTCCATAGAAGGCCATTTTTATGAAGGTCATTTAAAAAAATTCATACTTCAGCTAATCAGTCAAATAAACAGGTAAGACCCTTTGAAACTGTGTGAACTACAACTAAAGCAAGACTCTATTGCTGACGGATGTATATTGTTAAAGTTTTGTCTTCCTTCTAACATTATCCTTACCCTTAGAACACATCCCCACAAGGATTCTCCAAACATCTGCTTTCTGTGACTAAGTAAGTCAGTAAATCCTCTGTATAGCACACCTTGTCATTGGTAACTTCTAAGGTCTATTGAGACTTTAACCTTGCCAGTAGGTCTTAGATAGGTGGTGAGGGTGGCTTCTGGGGGATATCACCATATGCCTTCTTTGACATACTTTTCAAAGAATATCATTGTCAGTTTCACTGACAATGCAGAATTAATTTTCCAGGCAAGAGAGGACAGGACAGTGGAAGTGGTGGAGATATCTCTGCCAATCAGGGTAGGGAGATGCCTTACTAAGGCAAAATAAACCCTTAGATTAGGAGAGTTCAGTGTGCTCTGTCTCATTAGGGTTCCTTCACACATCTCTACTGCAAGTTATGAGAATTCACTCTTCCTTTTTTTTTATTTAAGAAGTTTATTTTTTTCCTTTTACATGGCATCCACTGTTTGCTCTCTCTCCTAATATCCAGTACCCTCACTTTGTCTGGAGGAACTTTGTGAGGCTGAAACTGAAACTTGGGTTGTAAAGTCAGCCAGACTTCTGCTATGGGCTTGCATTTGCTTTTCTGCCAAGTTGAACGTTACAGCTGCTGGAGAGCTTTTCTTCCAAGAAACCCTTAGAAAGCTTAGATGGTTTGTATAAATCTAGAGCTGAGAAACTTCATCTTTGAGCTCATTCTTTCTCTTTATTACTTTACTAGGAGAAACCATGAAGAATCAGCATTATTATATTTCTTAGTTTTCCAGAAATACCCAAAAGAGTTACTAAGACCTTCATCTATCATAGGCTGGGATAGATAAATATTATCAAATGCACTCCACTTGAATAACCCTTTATAGCATTGGTTTTCAACTTTCCTACACTGTGAACTCTTAATATAGTTCCTTAGGTTGTGGTGACTCCCCACCATAAAATTATTTTTATTGCTATTTCATAACTCTCATTTTGCTACTGTTATGAATATTACTAAAAGTATTTGTGTTTTCCAATGGTCTTAGATGACCCCTATGAAAGGGTCATTTGACCCCCAAAGGGATGGGACCCATAGGTTGAGAACAAGTGCCTTAATGGATTCACATTATGAAATATATGTTCTCCATACCATCAGGACACTCTTTAGTAATTTCAAGTGTAATGAAATTGAAAAGCTGATCCAGATAACACCAAGCCCAATAGAGAAATTTTTACTTATAATTCAGTTTTTCTGGACTCGCCCCAGGTGTTAGGCAGAGTTATCTAGAAGAACAGAACATATTCTAACAGGGAAGTCACTAGACTGACTTACATGATCGAGGCTGGGGAGTCTGATATGACCACCTGTAAGCATTCCCAAGGCCTGCCTTCACCAGAAATGTAACAGAGTTGCAACTACGCCCCTGAGTGTGGCTATGCAAACATGCCCCCCCACTCTCTTAAAGAAAGTACTCACACAAGCCCCTTTCTCTCTCTCTCTCTCTCTCTCTCTCTCTCTCTCTCTCTCTCTCTCTCTCTCTCCCTGCTCCCTTTTGTCCCTGAATCTCTGCCTGCTAATAAACTCTAGCGTGGTATTCCTGGTATTGAGATTCCATTCACACGCCACGTGCAAAAAACCAACACCACCTGCATGTAGGAGGGGACACAATATATTATCTGCTCCAGTCTTTGGAGCTGGGTGCTTCAAGTAGAGAATCCCATTATGGTGCTAAAAAAAAAGACCTACCTCTCTTCTTGGAGAGCTTCTGGTCTTCAGTTCATATTAAAAGGCCAAAGAAGCTGGACTCTTCAGCTAGCTAGATGATTTAGCTCCTCCAAGTTTGGTTCCAAACACTCACACTTGGTGGTTCTCAACCAGCTGTAACTACAGTTCCAGGAGATCCAGATACCTCTTACAGCCTCTATAGGCACTTGCAATCAAGTATACACATCCAGTTGCCACCACACAATTGCAAATAATTAAAAATAAAAATTAAAAAGAAGGATCGGTTCAGGTTCTGCTTCCGGGACCAGGTGCTGTCTTCAGAGTCCCAGCCCACTCTGTAGCAGGGGCAGATAAAGTCTGCCTGTCACCATACCCACAGCTGCTGCTGAGGGAATTTGCACAGCTACCCACCTCCACCTCCAACTGAGCGAACAGATAACTTCTGGGGTCTCTGAAGGACTGATTCAGACCCTGCCAAGACAGGTGACAGGAGGCACACAAGCCCGAGTGCCACAACTGACAAGGAGCCACCTAATTGTGAACCACTGAAGCCATGGGCAAACGTTAAGTGCAAAAACTTACATAATAATACAAAAAACAACAAGGTAACTGCAGAAGAAAGTGGCAATCTTACAAATAAAAGACCTGAACTGAGCAATGAAGAGGAAACAGAAGGAAGCAACACCAAAAATTCCTTTTTGATGATCATCGAAGCTCTCAAAGAAGATATGAAAAAAAGCCTTAAAGAAATAGAAGAAAATACAAACAAAAAATTGGAAGAGATGAACAAATCTATGAAAGAAACATGGCTGGAACTAAAAGCTGAAATAAAAGCTGAAATGGAAGCAATAAAAAAAGGCACAAAATGAGGCAAAGATGGAAATAGAAAATCTAAAGAAAAAAGCTGGAACCACAGATACAAGCATAACAAACAGAGTTCAAGAGATGGAAGATAGAATCTCTGAAGTGGAAGACTCAGTAGCTCAAATAGATATATCAGTCAAAGAAAATAGTAAAACTAAAAAAGCCATAACTCAAAATGTTCAGGAAATCTGAGACACCATGAAAAGATCTAATTTGAGAATAATAGGAACAGAAGAAGGAGAAGAATACCAGCTCAAAGGCACAGATAATGTTTTCAATAAAACCATAGAAGAAAACTTCCCTAACCTGAAGAAGGAAATGCCTATAAAGATACAAGAAGCTTACAGAACACCAAATAGATATGATCCCAAAAAAGGCAGTGCGCTACATTATAATCAAGCCACAAAACATATAGAACAAAGAAAAAATTTTAAGAGCTGCAAAAGAAAAGGGCCAACTCACATATAAAGGCAGACCCGTCAGAATAATGCCTAAGTATTGAATGGAAATGATGAAAGCTAGAAGGGCTTGGTCAGAAGTTATACAGATGCTAAAAGAGCATGGCTGCCAAACTAGAATACTATACCCTGCAAAATTACCAATCACCGTAGATGAAGTAAACAAGGTATTTCAGGACAAAGTCAGACTGAAAGTCTATCTACCAATCCAGCACTACAGAGAGTATTAGAGGGAAAACTCCAACCTAAGGACCCCAGATACACCAACGAAATCACAAACAATCAATAATTCCACAGAACAATATCCTAGAGAAAGGAAATACAAACAAGTTACCACCAAAATGGCAGAAAATATGAACCAATGGTCACTAATTTCCCTTAATATCAATGGTCTCAACTCTCCTATAAAACGTCACACACTAACAAGGTGGATACAACAGCAGAAGCCATCCTTCTGTTGCCTACAAGAAACACACCTCAACTGCAAAGACAGACACAGGCTTAGAATAAAGGGTTGGGAAAAGATTTTCCAGTCAAACGGTCCTAAGAAACAAGCAGGGGTTGTAATCCTAATATCTAACAAAGTAGACCTTAAGCTAAAAGCAATAAAAAGGGACCACGATGGTCACTACTTATTCATCACAGGAAAAATTGGTCAAGAGGAGATTTCAATCTTAAATATTTATGTCCCTAATATAATGGCACCTACTTATGTAAAAGAAACACTGCTAAAGCTTGAATCCCACATCAATTCTTACACCCTAATAGTGGGAGACTTCAATACCCCACTTTTAACCCTGGATAGATCAACTAGAGTCTCAACAGAGAAATAAGGAGTCTAAAAGAGGTTATGATGCAAATGGATGTCATAGATATCTACAGAAGCTTCCACCCAAATGCAAAGGAATATATATATTTCTCAGCTCCTCATGGAACTTTCTCCAAAATTGACCACATAATTGGACATAAAGCAAATATCAACAGATACAAAAAAAATGGAAATAATCCCTTGTAACATATCAGACCACCAGGGCCTAAAGATAGAGTTCAACAACATCAAATATCAAAGAAAGCCTACCAACTCATGGAAACTAAACATCACTCAGCTGAACCACCTGTGGGTCAAGGAAGAAATTAAGAAAGAAATCAAAGTCTTCCTAGAATTCAACGAAAATGAATCTACAATGAATCTAAACTTGTGGGACACAAAGAAAGCAGTCTTAGGAGGAAAATTCATAGTGCTTGATGCCTATATGAAAAAACATAGAGAAATCCCACACTAGAGACCTAACAGCGCAGCTGAACGCCTTAGAACAATTAAAAGCAAACTCACCTAGAAGGAGTAGATGGCAGGAAATAATCAAACTTAGAGCTGAAATCAATACAATTGAAACAAAAAGAACAATACAATGAATCAATGAATCTAAGAGTTGGTTCTTTGAGAAAGTTAACAAGATAGATAAGCCCTTAGCCAAACTAATCAAAAAACAGAGAGAGAGTGTTCAAATCAACAAAATCAGAAATGAAAAGGGGGACATAAAAACAGACCCCCAGGAAATACAGAGAATTATCAGATCATATTTTGAAAATCTGTATTCCACAAAAATGGAAAACCTAGAAGAAATAGACAGCTTTCTGGACAGGTATCATCTACCAAATTTAAATGAAGATCAGATTAATTACCTAAACAGGCCTATAACCCTTAAGGAAATTGAAGCTGTCATAAAAAACCTCCCCCAAAATAAAAGCCCTGGTCCAGATGGTTTCAGTGTCGAATTCTACCAGACATTCAAAGAAGAATTACTACCATTACACCTCAAACTATTTCACACAGTAGAAACTGAAGGAATATTGCCAAATTCCTTTTATGAGGCCACAATCACCCTAATACCCAAGCCACTCAAAGACACAACAAAGAAGGAGAATTACAGATGAATTTCCCTCATGAATATTGATGCGAAAATTCTCAACAAAATTTTGGCAAACCATATACAACAATGTATAAAAGATATCATCCACCACAACGAAGTAGGCTTCATCCCGGAAATGCAGGGCTGGTTTAACATGAGAAAAACTGTAAATGTTATCCATCATATAAACAAACTAAAGGAACAAAACCACATGATCATATCCTTAGATGCAGAAAAAGCCTTTGACAAAATCCAACACTCCTTATAAATTAAAACCCTGGAGAGATCAGGAATACAGGGAGAATACCTAAATATAATAAAGGCGATTTACAAGAAGCCAACAGCCATTATCAAACTTAATGGAGAAAAACTCAAAGGAATCCCACTAAAATCAGGAACTAGACAAGGATGTCCTCTCTCCCCTTATCTATTCAATATAGGTCTCTAAGTTTTAGCTAAAGCAAAAAGGGAACAAAAAGAGATTAAGGGGATACAAATTGGAAAAGAAGAAGTGAGACTATCTCTATTTGCAGATGATATGATTGTATACATAAGTGACCCACAAAATTCTTCCAAGGAACTGTTACAGCTGATAAACATCTTCAGCAATGTAGCAGGATACAAGATTAACTCAAAGAAATCAGTAGCCCTTCTATACACTAAAGATAGAATAGCTGAAAAAGAAATAATGGAAACATTACCCTTCATTTTAGCTGCAAATAGTATTAAATACCTTGAAGTAACTATAATCAATGAAGTAACAGACCTATTTGACAAAAATTTTAAATCACTGAAGAAAGAAATTGAAGAGGATATCAGAAAATGGAAAACTCTCCCATGTTCCTGGATTGGTAGGATCAACATAGTAAAAATGGCAATTCTACCAAAGGCAATCTACAGATTCAATGCACTGCCCATCAAAATAACAACACAATAGTTTTTGGACCTTGAAAGAACAATACTCAATTTCATTTGGAATAACAGGAAAGCCAGGATTGTTAAAATAATTTTACTCAACAAAAGAACCTCAGGAGGTATCACCATCCCTGACTTCAAGA
>PVIH01007054.1:19373-85096 GCA_004025045.1 Sigmodon hispidus
CCCAAAACATTCAATGGAAAAAAGATAGTATATTTAACAAATGGTGTTGGCATAGCTGGATGGAAGTGTGTAGAAAAATGCAAATAGATCTGAGCCTGTCACCCTGCACAAAACTCAAATCCAAGTGGATCAAAGACCTCAACTTAAACACAGCCACTTTGAACTTGATAGAAAAGAAAGTGGGAAATACACTTCTACGGATTGGCACAGGCGACCACTTCCTAAATATAACACCAGTGGCACAGACACTAAGACCAACAATCAATAAGTGGGATCTCCTGAAGCTAGGAAGCTTCTGCAAAGCCAAGGACACTGTCAATAGGACAAAACGACAGCATCCAGAATGGGAAAAGATTTTCCCCAACCCTACAAGTGATAGAGGACTGATCTCTAAGATATATAAAGAGCTCAAGAATCTCGAGCCCAAAACCTTGAATAACCCAATCAAAAAATGGAGTACAGATCTAAAAAGGGAATTTCAGCAGAGGAACTACAAATGGCTGAAAGGCACCTGAAAAAGTGCTCATCATCTTTAGCCATCAGAGAAATGCAAATCAAAACAACTTTGAGATACCACCTAACACCTGTTAGATTGGCTAAGATAAAAGGCACAGATGACAGCCTATGCTGGAGAGGATGCGGAGCAAGGGGAATACTCCTCCATTGTTGGTGGGAGTGTAAGCTTGTTCAGCCACTTTGGAATGCAAAATTGTGGTTTCACAGAAAATTGAGAATCAATCTCCCCAAGGACCCAGCAATACCACTTCTGGGTGTATACCCTAAAGAGGCATGTTCACACTCCAAAGGTATTAGCTCAACTATGTTCATAGCAGCATTATTTGTAATAGCAAGAACCTGGAAACAACCTAGATGTTCCTCAACTGAAGAATAGATTAACAAACTGTGGTACATCTACACAATGGAATACTACTTAGCAGTAAGAAAAAATGATATCCTAAAATTCGCAGGCAAATGGATGGATTTGGAGAATATCCTCCATAGCGAGGTATCACAAACTCAGAAAGATAAGCAGGGGATGTACTCACTCATTAGTGGTCTCTAAACAAACAAGAAAAAAAGCCAAACATGCCCAAGTGGCAAACCACAGCCACTGAACATCTTGGGATCAGAAACTCCCTGGACTCCACTCCAACTATAGGAACACCTGACTCATTCTTGAGGTAGAGGGGACAAAACTGGATTTGGCCAGGAGTGGAGACTGATCCAAGCTTTATTGGGTCAGTGAGACCATAGGACGGTTTGCTCCCTGCCCAGGGACGGGATGTGGAGTTGCGGAGAAGAAAAATGACCTGATGTGGTGGAAGGGGGAAGGGACCTTGAATAAGGATATACAGGGATGGAAAAAAAATTCAGAGGGAAAGCTGAACACAAAGTAAATATATGTGTAGCAATCTTATTTGCATTATTACCCTTGATAAGTCATGCTTATGATTTTTATCTTCTTTATAGTTATTGTTAACTTTTCAGCACTTTAAATTCATTTTACTGTTTTTTGATAAATACAAAAATAAATAAAGAAGAAAAAACCAAAACAAAACAAAACAAAAATTAAAAAGATGATACTGTGATATGATGTCAATGGGGGATGCTGGAAGCAGAAATGGAGTTAGCAGAGCACCAACAAGTCACTTACTCATTAAGATAATCCTTTCTGGAAATTTCCTTACTCAGAAGTGTCTCTTAGATAACTCCAGACTCCATCAAATTGGCAATCAAGTTTACTACAAAGGCCCCTAATACTGGGCGTCTGGGTCGGGGGCATCATCTTGTAAGAAAATTATCAGCACTTTAACCAACTTCTTTTGTGATCTTACACAAAAAGTATCTGTATTTATATTTGCAAAATTACATAGTTGAGTCAGACCTGGCAGCCCATGATTGCCATTCAAATACTTGGGGAGCTGATGTAGGAAGAGCTTGAGTTTGATGCCGGCCTACACTACACAGTGAGTTTCAGGGCAATCTGTGCTATATAAGATAAACTATCTGGTAAAACATGGGCTAAAATACAATTCATATTATGTGGGCTCTTTATTTGGTTTCCCATGACTGAGTGTTTCCTTTGCAATTGTTACCCTCTGGGAGAATAATTTTCTGTTACTAGGAAGCAGACTGTGACCAAAGTCAATCCTCTGGTTAATTCTGTTTTATGTTTTGGGTGACAACTGCCCTTAGGGCCTGGCTTGTGGAGAACATACTTTTCACCACCTCAGCTCACACACTACAATGTGTAGAAATTCTTTGCCTCCCAGTCTTTTGAACTGACTGAGGGCATGGTGACACTGACATTTTTGCCTTGGGCTAAGTGGCTGGGTCACCCTTTGAAACTAACCATTGGGTTATGATCCAAAGATGGCAACTGATTGGATCCAAAAGTTTCCACAAGGCTGTCATTAAAAGAAGTGACTTTCATTACTGGGTCTGTTGAAATGATGAGGTTTTTGAATCACGAGTGCTGTTTACAATGGTTGAGCACTGCCTGTGACTGAGATGAGAACTTTTCCACATTGTACTTTTCCACCTAGTAATTCAATATGAGTATTTTATTCACATTTGTGTTTGCTGGACAGATGTAAGCAAAGTAGAGAGACAGAGATGGGGGGAGAGAGAGAGAGAGAGAGAGAGAGAGAGAGAGAGAGAGAGAGAGAGAGAGAGGAAGAAGGGGAGGGAAGGATGCAAAGGATACATACAGAGATCAGGGGCTTACATTCATAAACTTGATGGAGAGACTTCAGCCTTTATTTGAAAGACACAGGTGACCTAGGGACTCGAGAGGTCTCCAGGTCCGATGTGTCATTATGAACAAAGAGAAATTTCAGCAGTGTCTCCAAAGACAGCTGTTTTTAATGTTACTGTTGAAGAGTTGGCATGGGAATATGAAGGTTAAGAAGCACATTAGCAAATGCACAGATACATATTTTTGACTTAAAAAAGAGAAGAAGTCTAGAAAGTAGGGGAGAAACTTGAAAAAAAAAAAGCCACACCATTTCTCAGAAAGACTTGAATTGCATTACTTTTGATAACTACAGAAAATTGACTGTCACTGGAGTTTCTTAGTGGCATGCTATGGAAAAAGCAAAAGGTTGACATTTATTTATGTAACCTAGGCAGTACAGTGTGAAGGGTTGTTGTATGTTACTGATTACAGTCAGTGTTTAATAACATGTGGGTCACAACCTCCGTAGGAGTTGAATAACCCTTTCATGGGGGTTACTAAGACCATCAGAAAATACAGATATTTACATTATAATTTATAACAGTAGCAAAATTACAGTTATAAAGTAGCAACAAAAACACTTTTATAATTGGGAGTCAGCACAACATGAGGAGCTGTTTTAAGGGGTCACAGCATTAGGAAGGTTGAGAACCAGTGCTTTAGATAAAGGAGTGATTAGCTTCTCTGGTAGTGCACTGCTTAGCCTGGGGGAAGAAACTGAAAGATCAAGTGATCAGAGCTTTTACTATTATCTCTGGAAAATGTCCAGGTTGAATCCGAACTTTGGAAGAGCTAATTTATCTATAGAAGCAGAGTTTATTTGAGTTTATCCATTGATCAAATTATATTTTAAATTATTACTTTAAACTTCAGCTTTCTGATCTGCAAATGGGGGAAATATTTGAATTGTAATTGTGATAGAAGCCCTCTCCCCAAAACTGTTTGTAATGTTTATATTTTAATGATTTCTGTTATTAATATCATACATTTCTACCTGATATGTAAAATATATATATATCTGTGTGTGTCTTATGGTAAAATATTTTTACATATATATGTGTCATATATAGGGACACACATATACATTTATGTATAAGTATATATATATACATATATACCTAGGCACGACTCATACATATACATATATACATATTATGTGTGCATCATATGGTAAAATATTTTCACAATAGGTGGAACAGCGCTGGGTTCTTATGTTTCCTTGGTTGGCTCCAACACAGACTGAAGGAGGAGGCAGACCTGGACCGACTAGGCTGGAGGTTAAAGAGATTTGCTATACACCTGGTATTTATACAGGTGATGGTCTGATTTGAGGGTACAATATCCATTCCAAATCTTGCTTGGGTTGACAGAAAGGAAAGGCTGACTAGGAAGATGGGGGTGGACAAGAGACACCCAATAGTAGGCTGTCTGACCTCATCAAGGCAGAAGCTGGACCCAGTGTGCAGGGCCACAGTGATGGAATAGTTCTTGGGAATGAGGTTGGAAGCACTCAGAAAACTCGGAATCTTATCTAAGAGGCAGGATATGGAGACCAGGGAGCTGAAGAAACTGAGATAAATCCCTGCTATAGTCTAGATTCCTAATGTCTCCCTATGTTTGCGGGTCATGTTTGTGTACCTTTAGACCCACATTTAGGCTTGTTTAGAAAGAAAATGTTTTTCTAAATTTTTCTATTATCTGAAGGAAACAATCTCACAGTGCCCAGTCTGTTGTCTTGATCCATAGCTCTGCTCTGTCTTTTTTATAGAAGCCAACTGCTTGTTCCTTAGATTAAATTTTCCAGAAGTAGACTATGAATCACCTAAGGAAAGGCTTCAGGTAGAGCAGGAGGGAAATGAGACTCTGGAGGAAAGGACAACCGAGGTACCCCATCAAGAGAGCCTCATGAAAGAGTTCAAGGTCATCTGCATGGTAGTGCCATGGGGAGAATGTACATGGGTTCTTGGAGTTGTCTATGTAGGGCACAAAAGAGCTTCAGTGTCCATCTATCATTCATTGTTAAAGGCAGTCCTCACCTCCCAACCAGGGTCAAGGAAAGAACAGGAGGACTGTAAGTGACTGGCACTTCTGCTTCTTCTCATAGGCAAACACTTTCTTACTCATTTCTTCTGGAAAACAGTTCTTTCAACAGAGAGGTGGCAGGTGCTAGCTTGGTTATCAGGAAGCTGGTGTTCATGAAGTTGGAGAGATCTAAGTGGCTACGTGTGGTGTCTTGATGTAGTCCATGGGTGAAATGCTACCCCCATCCCTTTGTCTAATAACTCTGCTGCTCTGCTCTCTTGGCCTGCTTGCCTCCTTCCTCCACAGGAACTGGTTCTTCTGTGTGGGTTTCTTTTCCTCCATATTGCCCTTTACTTCTTGGTCTGCTCAGCACTACTTTTTGTGTGAGAGAATCTCCAGTGTGGCTTTTCCTCAATCCATCAGCTTTCAGAACATCTCATATATTATATTTCTATGGTGATATTTTCAGAGATGTTCTAGATGTTTGTTCTCTTTCCCTGTCTGTCTCTAATACCTGTCAGGAAGAGTACTGGGCCCATTAAATAACTTCAGTAAATACTGGGCAAATAAATGAAAAGAACTTCAAGGTTCCATTCCTGCCTCCAGGATCCCAACAATTTCATGAATCATAATTATCTATATGCATGTAGTAATTCTCTTGATCAATTATTAGCTCTGAAAGGTCAAGAATCATGTTGGAATCCCAATAACAGGGTTTAGTGTGGGCTTTGAACATGTTGGGGATTCAGATAATGCTTGATCGCAGTTCACGAGAAAAATCTTTCTGTGGTGACTTACCTACTTGACCATGCAGTACTAATGCAGAGTGGGCCTTTCATTTTTTCTCCTCTTGTTCACACCTGCTCCTTTTGGGCTACACTGCTTTATGTGACTCATCTAAATGGTGACCAAAACTTTGGGCAATATCAGTGGTATGTAATACACAATCCTAAGTATTTTTTTCTTTTTCTTTTTACTCTTCCAAGTGTATCTTAAGGTGCCCTCATCCCTGGGAGGAAAATTCTGAAGTGTAAGAATTAATCACTCTTGCTTCCCCCTTGAAGTACCTCTAGACTAATAGCTTGACATCACATCTATCATGCTTTCTCCAAGATTTCTAAGACCCATTAGAATTGGGGAGTTGCTGGAGACACAGCACACGCTGAGAAAGAAAATCCTCCTTGCAAATCACTGAGTGAATCCAAAAATATTTCATACATAACAGCACTTAGGGCCCTAGGCTTATTCCTGTTCACGTTGCTAGCACATGATGTATGCTTCAGCCATGAAACGCCCGCTTGCATCTATATTGGTACCCAGTCTCTTCAGGTCTAAATCACTAAAGTGGAAAATAACCCCTCTGGGCTGTAAGAAGATTTTTTTTTGGATTGAAAATCATTTTGTAAACTCTTAGAAATTTTACTTTGTCTAGACACAAGGCAATAAAAAGGAGAATAATCATCAGAGATGATAATAAGGAGGCATATGCTAAGGATGTATGTACTTCCTGCAGAGCCACAGTTGATTCTTTTCTTTTTTTTTTTTTTTACAAAAAAGTATTTATTTATTTTATTTATAAAATAAAGTCTTTTTTACTCATATGCCCCCTTGTTTTCCCTCCCAATCCCTCCTGATCAGCTTTCAGCTTCCCTCCTCCCCATCTCCCCATCCCCTCCCCCAAAAGAGCAAGAAGTCCCAAAGTGGATCAGCTCAGCACCCACTTCAGGCAAGTCTGATTTCCTCATCCTAATGTCAAGACTTGGTTAGGTGTTCCTGTGGAGGGAATGGGCTCTGAAGTGCCAGTCCACATACAGAAACACAGTCTGGAAAACATTTCCTGGCCTGCTTCCTGCAGCCCCATCAGCTTTTCCAAACTCTTCACCCACTCTTCTCTTTATTATTGGCCCAAGGGAGAAAGCACTGACAGCTGTAGACAAAGCTATCACTGAAGCAAAACATTGAAAAAAGAAAAAAAACTATCAGAAGACAGTTCCCTGCTCATGGTAGAAATCAAGGTACATGTATTTCTGAAATACACTTTATATGAGTCTGTATATGTTAACATGTCAATATATGTGTGTTAGGAATTTTTTTTTTCTGGATCTTCACAATCAGGTTGGGCATTGTGTTAATTGCAGTCACTTTGGGCTGTCTGCTCTGCATAACACAATCTGTATATATTATATAATGTGCAGGAAAAGGGCCTTAGAAGACGCCTGTTACATCCTTACCACTTGTCTCATGAAGCTCCCTTATCCCATGAGGCTCAGAGGGAACAGGCAATTAAACATCATTTATTAGAGACCAGACTTTGAGGGAGCCTCCATAGGTCTTTCTTTCACCCTGTTTTGAACCTTGAAGCCATATTCTACAAATTTATTCTTTTGTGTGATCAAGAGCTATAGTGGAGACATAGAAAGTCCTCATGGTTTGGAGTTTGGCTTTAACTTCCCCTACCATAGACTGAAATTTAAAAAAAAGTTGGTATCTTAGTTACTGTTTTATTGCTGTGATGGGCATCACAACCAACCAAAGCAATTTATAGAAGGAGGCATTTTAGTAGGGCCTGGCTGATAGTTTCAGTGAATTAGTTCATGATCATCATGGCAGAGAGTGTGGTGGCAGGTAGGTGGACATATTGTTGGAGCAATAACTGAGCACTCATGTTCTGATCTGCAGGAAGTGGACAGAGAATGCAAAGTGGACTTGTCTTAGGTTTTTGATACCTTAAGTACCATACCTAGTAATTTGCCTTTTCAGAAGGTCACCTCTTAACCTAATCTTTCCTAAATATTTCCACCAGCTGAAAACCGAACATTTAAATATGGCAGCCATTCTCATCCAAAGCACCACAGCTAATTTTTGTAGCATGTACCAAGTAACCTACCATTTATCCCTTATTCTTAAATATTTATATTGCATTTATTCAATATTGTAATTTGTGTGTGTGTATGTACATACATGTGTATTTGTACAGAGCTGAGCCATGTTTTTTACTTCATCCATTTTTTTTTACAACCATGTATCTATTTTTATATGAGGAGAGACTCCCAAAGATGGAGAAATAGATTTAGGAGATCTAAGGAACACTTCAGACTCACATGGTCTCTATGAGTAAGATCCCTAACCAAGAAGCTTGCATTGAGAATGTGCTTAAGAAAAATAATTCTTAGTATTGGTTTTAAAGCTGCTTCTCTGGGAAAGCAATAGGTCATTTTTAGGCTGACTGGTTTGGGATGAGGTTAACCTATGCCATCTGTGTTCACTGCACACACTGGTCTTTATCCTGGAAGCTAGGCAGATGCATGATTTATGCTTTTGCTATTCATGTTGAGCTGATAAAATATACTTGAAAATACACTTTTAGATGTCTTCCTCAGAAGGATAAAAAAGTCGATGCTGTCTATAACTGAGTTTTCAAACAATATTAAGGAACATTAGCCTGAGGACATGCTACTCATTTTCTTTAATATTTCTAGTTTTGTGCCCCCGAGTACTAGCATAAAGTCACCATTAGTCATTAGTGTGTCCCATGGCAAATATGTACCAGTTTAGGTTCTGTTACCTATTAGTTCCGTTATCTTGGACAAATTATTTAATATTAAAAATTTCAGTTTAATAGGGTTGAATATATAGACAATAATATGTAACTCTCAGGATTGTTGTGATGTTTCTAAGAGATAGTAAGTAGTTTCAAGTGTCCGCTTATACAGAGCTCTCCAAAACCATAATAGTAACAAATATTAGGGGACTGGAGATTTTGCTCAGTGGTTAAGAGCACTGATTGCTCTATGATGACCTGGGTTCAATTCCCAGCATCCATATTGAAGCTACCAACTGTCTGTAACTTGAAAATCTGACATTCTCACACAGACATGTATGCAGGCAAAACACCAATACACATAATATATAAATAAATAAATTTAAAAAAATTAAATGGGGTTGGGGATTTAGCTCAATGGTAGAGCACTCTGCTAGCTACTGCAAAGCCCTGGATTTGGTCCTTAGCTACAGAAAAAAAAAGACAAATTAAACAATATTAACCTTGTATTTTTTGTTCATCAGCATGGCTCTGAGTATTCCATATAGAGAAATTCAAATTAATAAAAAAAAGTCTGTGAGACAGGCAATTGAAGATGAAGAACTTGAGACAAAGGGATGGGGGTGAGTTATGTAATTTGCTTAAATTCCTGTAAGCAAAGTCTTATACATGGAACTCAAATTTTGAAGGATGCTCCAGAGGCCACAGATTTTTGCTGTTATGGAATTCACAGGGCAATATCAATGGAAAACTAGGAAACAGGCACCCATTTCTTATTTAGCAAATAACAGGAAATACTTAAGGCAGGGAGCCTCATTTATCTTTAGAAGAAAAGGAGAGTCAGAGGAGTGTGTGGAAAGGAACAGGTGGACATCTTGTTCTAGACATCTTTGGGGGATATATATTTAGTTGGCAGGATGTGAAGTTGGAATGACAATGTGTAGATTATGAATCTGGAAAATGCTCTGGTTGAGATCCTACAGACTGCAGATAAGTCAGAGAGACAGGCAACGGGAAGAGAGTTAGGTTACAACCACATCATTTGAGGACATAGATGTAACAACTTTCATTTATTTGCTATATAAATTAATGGTATATTTTGTTTATATTGATTTAGGTTAGATTACTATCATGGTCAATGTAAAGAATCTTGACAGTTGACATCAATTGGAATACTGTATTATTTAAGATGTGAGAAGATAAAGGTATAACATAATGTAGTGGTTGTATAGATGAGTATTGTAACACATAAAACAACTTAGTGTGTAAGAGAGACTGATTAAACACTGGGAAATTATTTTTGATAATTATATCTTCACCAATTGAAATCTTCTGAAAGCCATTGATCAAAAAGCCATTCCTTCTTTTGGCTGAGAGATGCATTCTTGATAAATTCAAGTCTCATTCATCCAGTAATTTGAGTTTTAATGTGACTCAAAATTGGAAAAAATATTTCTTGTCTATTCATTTCAGGGGCAAGACTGATGAATCTCTTGGGGCAGTCTTGAGACATCTGGGATTGTGTGTTTAACATACCAGTTTTCAAATCTGTGTGTAAAACCTTTCATTACAATAGATTTTTAAAGCTGAGCTAATTATATCAATTGCAGTTAATAATCTTAGGGCATATTGAAATAATTCAGGGAGTTAGAAGTCGCAAGTATCATACCATAAAATGCCAAGCAAGTAGGTTTCATGAGAGGCAGAGTGACCACATCACTGTTTTGTGATACATATAACACTTGAATAAATCAGGAAACTACTCATTCGTTTTTAACTTTTGTACTTTAAAAATGTTTTTCTTCCATATATAACATTTATTGCCCTCCCTTCCCTCCTCCCAGTCCCTTTCAGTCCTCCCTCAGACTCCTCCACCTCATCCCTTCATCCATTTCCCAAGGAGGATAAGGAGTCCCAAGGTGGGTCAGTTCCATCTGACATATCCAGTTGAGGTAGGTCTGAATCCCTCATCCCTGTATTAAGGCTGGGTTAGGTGTTTCTCTGTGGGGAATGGGTTCCAAGATGCCAGTTCATGCACCAGGAACATAGTCTGATCCTACTACAAGAGGATCCACAAATTGTCCACACCATTTAACAGTTTTCTACTTTTGGAGGGTTGAGTTCCTTTCTCTGAAGTTTTCTCAGCAGTTGTTTCTGGTTCAGTGAGCTCCCAATAGCTCCAGTTAGCCATCTCTGTGGGTCACCTCCTCATGATCCTGATCCCTTTGCTTACATAGACTCTTCCCCGCCTACAGTTGGACCAGGAGCTACACTAGGAGCTATGAATCTGTGCTTCTGCCTTTGTTTGTTGCTGGATGAAGGTTGTATAATGACAGTTAGTGTGGTCATTCATTTGATTATAGGGGAAGTCATGTTTAGGCACCCTCTCTGCTACTGTTTGGAGTCCTATCCAAGAACATCTTGAGGGTTCTTGTAGGTTTTCTTAACACCCAGTTTCTTTCCATCCCCACAGTGGCTATGGCTACCTCTATCAAGATCTCCATTTCTTTTTTTTCTCCCTCTTTGTAGCTCCTCTTACTCAGCTATCTCTTTCTCTCATGATTTCTTCTCACCTCTCCTTGGTTGATACTTGGTCCCAATTTCCTCAGGAGATCTTCTCTACTTCCTCTTGCCAAGAGGATCCCTTGATATCTGTCTTAAGTTTCTTCCTTTTGCAAGCTGTTCAGGGGTTGTGGTTTGCAGACTGGATATTCTTTGTTTTTTGTCTAAGATCTACTTATGAGTGAGTACATACCATACCTATCTTTCTGGGTCTGTGTTACCTCACTCAGAATGATACTCTCCAAATCCATCCATTTGCCTGAAAGTTTTAGGATGTCTCTTTTTTTTTCTGCTGAATAGTAATCCTTTGTGTAGATGTACCACAGTTGTTAATCTATTCTTCAGTTGAGGGGTATCTAGGTTGAGGAAAGTACTCATTCTTTAGTGTGGCCTCTGTCTTTTTCAGTAAGAAAAAAACAACTTAGTTTAAAACTGGATGAAGGAGAATGATGCCTGGATACTTTAAGCTTAGCTGTAGATCATATAAGTAAGACAAAAGGGAAGAAAGAGCTCTAAAAGGCTGAAATAACCATCATGTTAAATGCAATAAGCCAGACTCAGAAGTAAAATAGTACATATGTCCTTCCTTCTGAGGAATTTGGAGTATAGAACATAAAAACAGAAGCCAAGGCATATGGGGGAGAAGGGGACTAAGAGGACAGTGGGCAGCAAGAAGGTAAACATCAGATTTTCCCTGATATGAGGAAGCTAGATAGAGCTACACATTTAAATATATACGACATGAAATCAGGAGGGAAGGAGCCAGCTGGAGCAGAAGGGAAAACATGAGAGGGTAATGGGAAAGAATGTGAACAAAGTACAATACTATAGACATAGAAAATGTCATAAGCAAACCATGGTTTGTGTACTAGGTACAGAAATAATAAAAGAACAGGAGGAAGAAAGAGAAGGGAGAAAGAATTGACAGGGTAGACTGGCTAAGAACTCCAAGACTGGTGGAACAGCTCTATGAAAACACAAGAGAAAAGTGAAATCTATACCCAGAATTGCTATTTCTCTACCTTCATCTTAGGGATCAGTAAGGAGTATGGGTAGACCACTTTATCTTTAAACCCAAAGAGAACTATTCTGATGCCTTCTGGTCAACTGATACCCAGGAGGAAAGGGGCCTGATTTGAAGCCCTTTATCAAGAAGGGGCAGAAAAAGTGTTTTTCTTCCTTGCTGGATCTGTACATTTCCATCCCTCCTCTGAGAAACAGGTGGGTGGATGGCACAGGAAGAAGGACTAACTCAAAAGCATAGGAAGCTTCTCTGGTGTCTCCAGAGACACCAAGTGAATGGCAGAGCATCTTCTATCACAAAGACTCCCAGCACGTGAGGCACTTTCTACATCATAGAAAAATAGTAGATTTATTATAAGTGCCTGCCTAGTGGAGCTTCTCTGAGCCCACAGTCCTACAACTGATTTTTCTTTCCAATTGAAGGATACTCAGTGGCCCATAATATCAGGAACAGAAGAGAGCCTCAGTAATTTCACATAAACAAAACTGAGGAAAATAATCCTTCAAAGCTCTGAATTAACCTACCACTGAATCACAGCTCAGAATAAAAGTCTATGAGCATGCTAAACTTAAACAAAATTATAAAACAAGACACAGATTCTCCTAACATAATAAAAAACTGCCTAAGGTATAATAATAAATCATTTGTACTCAGAATTAAGAAAATCACAACTTGTATGAGAAAAGATAATCAACTCTCAATGACAATGAGATGACTCACATTTGAAGTATCTGTCAAGGATTTTAAAGATGCCTATAAAATGATTCAACCATCAACCACAAATTCTCTTAAAAAAATAAAAAGTTCTAAAAGACAGAATTAGATACAGAATTTTCAGAAAAAGAATCAAATAGAATTATAAAACTTTAAAATAGGAAAAATGGAAATTTTATCAAAAGCAATCTACAGATTCAATGCAATTCCCATCAAAATCACAACAGAGGATCCGTTCCGATACCGCTTCCAGGACCTGGTGCAGTCTGCAGAGCAAGTCCCAGTGTACTCTGTAGCAGGTGCAGATAAAGTCTGCCTGTCACCTTCCCCTAGCTGCTGCTGAGGGAATTTGCACGAGCAAACAGATAATGACTGGGGTCCCTGAAGGACAGACTCAGACCCCACCCAGAGGTGAGGAGGGGACACCAGGCTGAAGCACCTATATCCCAGTGAGGGAGGGAGAGTTGAGCACCCATTGATTCCAGTTCCACTTCTGAGACCGGGTGCTGTCTACAGAGTGAGTCCCAGCACACTCTGTAGCAGGCTCAGATAAAGTCTGCCTGTCCCGTTCCCCCCAGCTGCTGCTGAGGGAATTTGCATGCCTACCCACTTCCACCTCCAACTGAGCAAACAGGTAACAACTGAGGTCCCTGAAGGACAGACTCAGACCCCGCCCAGAGAGGTGACAAGAAGCACAAAAGCCCGAGTGACACAACTGACCAGGAGCCACCTAATTGTGAACCACTGAAGCCATGGGCAAATGTCAGTGCAAAAACTTACATAATAATACAAGAAACAACAAGGTAACTGCATAAGAAAGTGGCAATCTTACAAATACAAGACCTGAACTAAGCAATGAAGAGGAAACAGAAGAAAGCAACACCAAAAATTCCTGTTTGATGATCATCGAAGCTCTCAAAGAAGATATGAAAAAAAGCCTTAAAGAAATAGAAGAAAATACAAACAAAAAATTGGAAGAGATGAACAAATCTATGAAAGAAACATGCCAGGAACTAAAAGCTGAAATAAAAGCTGAAATGGAAGCAATAAAAAAGGCACAAAATGAGGCAAAGATGGAAATAGAAAATCTAAAGAAAAAAGCTGGAACCACAGATACAAGCATAACAAACAGAGTTCAAGAGATGGAAGATAGAATCTCTGAAGTGGAAGACTCAGTAGCTCAAATAGATATATCAGTCAAAGAAAATAGTAAAACTAAAAAAGTCATAACTCAAAATGTTCAGGAAATCTGGGACACCATGAAAGGACCTAATTTGAGAATAATAGGAATAGAAGAAGGAAAAGAATACCAGCTCAAAGGCACAGATAATGTTTTCAATAAAATCATAGAAGAAAACTTCCCTAACTTGAAGAAGGAAATGCCTATAAAGATACAAGAAGCTTACAGAACTCCAAATAGATATGACCCCCAAAAAAGTCAGTGTGCCACATTATAATCAAGACACAAAACATACAGAACAAAGGAAAAAATTTAAGAGCTGTAAAAGAAAAGGGCCAACTCACATATAAAGGCAGAACCATCAGAATAACGCCTGAGTATTGAATGGAAACGATGAAAGCTAGAAGGGATTGGTCAGAAGTTATACAGACGCTAAAAGAGCATGGCTGCCAAACTAGAATACTATACCCTGCAAAATTATCAATCACCATAGATGGAGTAAACAAGGTATTTCAGGACAAAGTCAGACTGAAAGAATATCTATCTACCAATCCAGCACTACAGAGAGTATTAGAGGGAAAACTACAACCTAAGGACCCCACACACACCCACGAAATCACAAACAATCAATAAGTCCACAGAAGAATACCCCAGAGAAAGGAAATACAAACAAGTTACCACCAAAAATGGCAGGAAATATCAATCAATGGTCACTAATTTCCCTTAATATCAATGGTCTCAACTCTCCTATAAAACGTCACACACTAACAGAATGGATACAACAACAGAAGCCATCCTTCTATTGCCTACAAGAAACACACCTCAATGGCAAAGACAGACACAGGCTTAGAATAAAGGGTTGGGAAAAGATTTTTCCAGTCAAATGGTCCTAAGAAACAAGCAGAGGTTGCCATCCTAATATCTAACAAAGTAGACTTTAAGCTAAAAGTAATTAAAAGGGACCAAGATGGTCACTACTTATTCATCACAGGAAAAATTGGTCAAGAGGAGATTTCAATCTTAAATATTTATGCCCCTAATATAAGGGCACCTACTTATGTAAAAGAAACACTGCTAAAGCTTGAGTCCCACATCAATTCTTTTTTTTTTGGGGGACTTTAAAAAATTATATTTTTCAGGGATATGCTAGTGCAAGCAATGTAAGAACAGACAAACAAATGTCCCACATCAATTCTTACACCCTAATCATGGGAGACTGAAGTCTCCCACTGTCAACCCTGGATAGATCACCAGACAGAAACTCAACAGAGAAATAAGGAGTCTAAAAGAGGTTATGATACAAATGGATTTAATAGATATCTACAGAACCTTTCACCCAAAGGCAAAGGAATATACATATTTCTCAGCTCCTCATGGAATTTTCTCCAAAATTAACCACATAATTGGTCATAAAGTAAATATCAACAGATACAAAAAAATGGAAATAATCCCTTGTAACATATCGGACCACCAGGGCCTAAAGTTAGAGTTCAACAATATCAAAACCGAAAGAAAGCCTACCAGTTCATGGAAACTAAACATCACTCAGCTGAACCATCTTTGGGTCAAGGAAGAAATTAAGAAAGAAATCAAAGTCTTCCTAGAATTTAATGAAAATGAATCCACAACGTATCCAAACTTGTGGGACACAATGAAAGCAGTCTTAAGAGGAAAATTCATAGTGCTGGATACCTATATGTAAAACCTAGAGAAATCCCACACTAGAGACCTAACAGCTCAGCTGAAAGCCTTAGAACAATTAGAAGTGAACTTACCTAGAAGGAGTAGACTGCAGGAAATAATCAAACTTAGAGCTGAAATAAATACAATTGAAACAAAAAGAACAATACAAAGAATCAACGAATCTAAGAGCTGGTTCTTTGAGAAAGTCAACAAGATAGATGAGCCCTTAGCCAAACTAATCAAAAAATAGAGAGTGTTCAAATCAACAAAATCAGAAATGAAAAGGGGGACATAAAAACAGGAAACACAGAGAATTATCAGATCATATTTTGAAAATCTGTATTCTACAAAAATGGAAAACCTAGAAGAAATAGACAGCTTTCTGGACAGGTACCATCTACCAAAATTAAATGAAGATCAGATTAATTACTTAAACAGGCCTATAACCCTTAAGGAAATTGAAGCTGTCATTAAAAACCTCCCCAAATAAAAACCCTGGTCCAGATGGTTTTAGTGGCGAATTCTACCAGACATTCAAAGAAGAATTACTACCATTACTCCTCAAACTATTTCACACAGTAGAAACTAAAAGAATATTGCCAAATTCCTTTTATGAGGCCACAATCACCCTAATAACCAAGCCACTCAAAGACACAACAAAGAAGGAGAATTACAGACGAAATTCCCTCATGAATATTGATGCGAAAATTCTCAACAAAATTTTGGCAAACCATATACAACAATGTATAAAAGATATCATCCACCACAACCAAGTAGGCTTCATCCCAGAAATGCAGGGCTGATTTAACATGCGACAAACTGTAAATGTTATTCATCATTTAAACTAAAGGAACAAAACCACATGATCATATCCTTAGATGCGGAAAAAACCTTTGACAAAATCCAACACTCCTTTATGATTAAAGCCCTGGAGAGATCAGGAATACAGGGAGAATACCTAAATATAATAAAGGTGATTTACAAGAAGCCTATAGCCAGCATCAAACTTAAGGGGGAAAAACTCATAGGAATCCCACTAAAATCAGGAACTAGACAAGGATGTCCTCTCTCCCCTTATCTATTCAATATAGGTCTTGAAGTTTTAGCTAAAGCAAAAAGGGAACAATAGGAGATTAAGGGGATACATATTGGAAAAGAAGAAGTGAAACTATCTCTATTTGCAGATGATATGATTGTACACATAAGTGACCCACAAAATTCTTCCAAGGAACTGCTACAGCTGATAAACACCTTTAGCAATGTAGCAGGATACAAGATTAACTCAAGGAAATCAGTAGCCCTTCTATACACTAAAGATAGAAGAGCTGAAAAAGAAATAAGGGAAACATTACCCTTCATAATAGCTGCAAATAGCATTAAATACCTTGGAGTAACTATAACCAAAGAAGTAACAGAACTCTTTGAGAAAAATTTTAAATCACTGAAGAAAGAAATTGAAGAGGATATCAGAAAATGGAAAACTCTCCCTTGTTCCTGGATTGGTAGGATCAACAAAGTAAAAATGGCAATTCTACCAAAGACAATCTACAGATTCAATGCACTGCCCATCAGAATCCCAACACAATATTTGTTGGACCTTGAAAGAAAAATGCTCAATTTGATTTGGAATAACAGGAAAGCCAGGATTGCCAAAACAATTTTACTCAACAAAAGAACCTCAGGAGGTATCACCATACCTGACTTCAATTTATACTATAGAGCTACAGTAATAAAAACAGCCTGGTACTGGCATAAAAACAGACTTATGGACCAATGGAATAGAATTGAGGATCCAGACATTAACCCAAAAACCTATGAACACCTGATCTTTGACAAAGAGGCCCATAACATTCAATGGAAAAAAGATAGTATATTTAACAAATGGTGTTGGCATAGCTGGATGGAAGTGTATAGAAAAATGCAAATAGATCTGAGCCTGTCACCCTGCACAAAACTCAAATCCAAGTGGATCGAAGACCTCAACTTAAACACAGCCACTTTGAACTTGATAGAAAAGAAAGTGGGAAATACACTTCTACGAATTGGCACAGGTGACCACTTCCTAAATATAACACCAGTGGCACAGACACTAAGACCAACAATCAATAAGTGGGATCTCCTGAAGCTAGGAAGCTTCTGCAAAGCCAAGGACACTGTCAATAGGACAAAATGACAGCATCCAGAATGAGAAAAGATTTTCACCAACCCTACAAGTTGAGAGGACTGATCTCTAAGATATATAAAGAGCTCAAGAATCTAGAGCCCAAAACCTTGAATAACCCAATCAAAAAATGGGGTACAGATCTAAAAAGGGAATTCTCAGCAGAGGAACTACGAATGGCTGAAAGGTATCTGAAAAAGTGCTCTTCATCTTTAGCCATCAGAGAAATGCAAATCAAAACAACTTTGAGATACCACCTAACACCTGTTATATTGGCTAAGATAAAAGGCACAGGTGATAGCCTATGTTGGAGAGGATGCGGAGCAAGGTGAACACTCCTCCATTGTTGGTGGGAGTGTAAGCTTGTTCAGCCACTTTGGAATGCAATATGGCAGTTTCTCAGAAAATTGAGAATCAATCTCCGCAAGGATCCAGCAATACTACTTCTGGGTGTATACCTGAAAGATACACATTCGCACTCCAAAGGTATTAGCTCAAGTATGTTCATAGCAGCATTATTTGTAATAGCAAGAACCTGGAAACAACCTAGATGTCCCTCAACTGAAGAATGGATTAACAAACTGTGGTACATCTACACAATGGAATACTACTCAGCAGTAAGAAAAAATGATATCCTAAAATTCACAGGCAAATGGATAGATTTGGAGAACATCCTCCTGAGCGAGGTATCACAAACTCAGAAAGATAAGCTGGGGATGTACTCACTCATTAGTGGTCTCTAAACAAACAAACAAGAAAAAAAGCCAAGCATGCCCAAGCTGCAAAACTACAAGCACTGAACAGCTTGGCATCAGAAACTCCTTGGACTGACCCTTTGGATCCCACTCCAACTATAGGAACACCTGACTCACTCTTGAGGGAGGATGGACAAAACTGGATTTGCCAGGAGTGGAGACTGAACTAAGCATTATTGGGTCAGTGAGACCATGGGACTGTTTGCTGCCTGCCCAGGGAGGGGATGGGGAGTTGTGGAGAAGAAAAAATGACCTGATGTGGTGGGAGGTGGAAGGGACCTTGAATAAGGATATACAGGGATGAAAAAAAAAATTCAGAGGGAAAGCTGAACACAAAGTAAATATATGTGTAGTAATCTATTTGCATTATCACCCTTGATAAGTCATGCTTATCATTTTTATCTTCTTTATAGGTATTGTTAACTTATCAGCATTTTAAATTCATTTTACTGTTTTTCTTGATAAATACAAAGTAAATAAAGAAGGAAAAATAATCACAACAGAGTTCTTCATAGACATCGAAAGAACAATATTAAACTTCATATGGAAAAGCAAAAACTCAGGATAGCTAAAATAATTCTGTACAAAAAAAAACCTTAGGAGGTATTATAATCTTTGATTTTAAGCTCAGCTACTAGTAAAAAAACCCCACATGGCACTGGTATACAACCAAGTAGACCAATGGAATTCAATTGAAGACCCAGGTGTAAATCCACGCATTAATGGACATCGGATTTTTGACAATGAAGCATAAATTATACAATGGCAAAAAGGGAACATGTTATGTCACAGAGGAACACTCCTTGCAGACATCTCAAATAAATTCTAGTTACTTTCATATGCTCAATGCTCATATTCCCGTGGTAACTTGAGGAAGACACAGAGTACTTGTCCAAGAGCATAGGGGATCTTTACATATAATAATATCTTCCCTAATTTATTTATTCAAAGACTTGAAGTTTTTGTCATACAAGTCTTTCATTTACTTGGTTAGAGTTGTGGCCCTGTATTTTATATTTTTTATGGTTATTTATATTGTGAAGGGTGTTAGTTCCCTAATGTTTTACTCAGCCTGTTGTTCTTTTTATATAGGAGGTTTAATGATTTTATAAATTAATCTTGTATCCAGCCACTTCACTTGTTTAACTACAAGAGTCAAATGGTAGAATTTTGGGGGTTGCTAATGTATACTGTCTTATCATCTGCAAATAGTGATTGATACTTTGACTTCTTTCTTTCAAATTTGTATCTCTTTGATCTCCTACAGTTGTCTTATTGCTCTGGCTAGAAATTCAAGTACTATATTGAATATACATGGAGAGAGTAGACAGCGTTATCTTGTTCCTGATTTTAATGAAATTGTTGTTTTCTTCCACTTAATTTGATGTTGGCTATCAGATTACTGTACAATGTTTTATTATGTTTAGCGTCTTCAATAAATGCTGCTGGCATAACTGGAAAAAAAAGAATTATAAAACTTTTTAAAAAGCATCCCACACTAGAGAACAAACAACACAACTGGAAGCTTTATAATAATTAGAAGCAAACTCACCTAGAAGGAGTAGACAGCAGGAAATAACCAAACTTAGAGCTGAAATCAATACAAATGAAACAAAAAGAACAATACAAAGAATCAATGAATCAAAGAGTTGGATCTTTGAGAAAGTTAACAAGATAGATAAGCCTTTATTCAAACTAATAAAAAAGCAGACAGAGAGTATCCAAATCAACAAAATCAGAAATGAAAAAGGGACATAGCAACAGACCTCCAGGAAATCCAGAGAATTATCAGGTCGTACTTTGAAAATCTATATTCCACAAAAACGGAAAACCTAGAAGAAAAAGACAGCTTTTTGGGCAGGTACCATTTACCAAAGTTAAATATAAGACCAGATAAATTACCTGAACAGACCTAAAACTCTAAAGAAATTGAAGCTGTCCTTAAAAGTCTCCATAGTAAAAAAAAAGCCCAGGTCCAGATGGTTTCAGTACAGAATTCTACCAGACATTCAAAGAAGAATTACAACCATTCCTGCTCAAACTATTTCACACAGTACATACTGAAGGAATATTGCCAAATTTCTTTTATGAGGCCACAGTTACCCTAATACCCAAGTCACTCAAAGACACAACGAAGAAGGAGAATTACAGACCAATTTCCCTCATGAATATTGATGTGAAAATTCTCAACAAAATTTTGGCAAACCGTATGCAACAATATATAAAAAATATCATCCACCACGACCAAGTAGGCTTCATCCCAGAAATTCAGGGATGGTTCAACACATGAAAAACCGCAAATGTCATCCATCATATAAACAAATTAAAGGAAAAAAAAAAACACATGATCATATCCTTAGATGTTGAAAAAGCTTTTTGACAAAATCCAATACTCCTTTATGATAAAAGCCCTGGAGAGATCAGGAATACAGGGAAAATATCTGAAGATAATAATGGCAATTTACAAGAAGCTAACAGCCACCGTCAAATTTAATGGAGAAAAACTCAAAGCAATTCCACTAAAATCAGGAACTAGACAAGGATGTCCTCTCTCCCCTTACCTACTCAATATAGTTCTCAAAATTTTAGCTAAAGCAATAAGAGAATGAAAGGAGATTAAGGGGATACAAATTGGAAAAGATGAAGTGAAACTATCTCTATTTGAAGATGATATGATTGTATACATAAGTGACCTACAAAATACTACCAGGGAACTTCTACAGCTGATAAACACCTCCAGCAATGTAGCAGGATACAAGATTAACTCAAAGAATTCAGTAGCCCTCCTATCACTAAAGATAAAAGGGCTGAAAAAGAAGTAAGGGAAACATCACCCTTTATAATAGCTGCAAATAGCATTAAATACCTTGGAGTAACTATAACCAAAGAAGTAACAGATCTATTTGCCAAAAATTTTACGTCACTGAAGAAAGAAATTGAAGTGGATACCAGGAAATGGAAAGCTCTCCCATGTTCCTGGCTAGGTAGGATCAACATAGTAAAAATGGCAATTCTACCAAAAGCAATCTACAGATTCAATGCACTGCCCATCAAAATCCCAACACAATATTTTATGGACCTGGAAAGAACAATACTCAATTTCATTTGGAATAACAGGAAAGCCAGGATTGCCAAAACAATTTTGTTCAACAAAGGAGACATCACCATCCCTGACTTCAAGTTATACTATAGAGCGACTGTAATAGAAACAGCCTGGTACTTGCATAAAAACAGACTTGTGGATCAATGGAATAGAAATGAAGATCCAGGCATTAACTCAAAGACCTATGGACACCTGATCTTCAACAAAGACGCCCAAAATATTAAATGGAAAAAAGATAGTATCTTTAACAAATGGTGTTGTCATAGCGGGATGGTAGTGTGTAGAAAAATGCAAATAGATCCAATCCTGTCATTCTGCAAAAAACTCAATTCCAAGTGCATCAAAGACCTCGATATAATCCCAGCCACACTGAACTTGATAGAAAAGAAAGCGGGAAATACCCTCCAATGCATTGGCACAGATGACCACTTCCTAAATATAACACCAGTGGCACAGATACTAAGAACAACAGTCAATAAGTGGGACCTCCTGAAACTGAGAAGCTTCTGTACAGCCAAGGACACTGTCAATAGGACAAAACAACAGCCTACAGAATGGGAAAAGTTTTTCATCAACCCTACAAGTGATAGAGGACTGATCTCTAAATTATATAAAGAACTCAAGAATCTAGAGCCCCAAACCTTGAATAACCCAATCAAAAAATGGGATTCAGAACTAAAAAGGGAATTCTCCACAGAAGAATTACAAGTGGCTGAAAGGCACTTGAAAAAGTGCTCAACTGCTTTAGCCATCAGAGAAATGCAAATCGAAACATCTTTGAGATTCCACCTTACACCTGTTAGATTGGCTAAGATAAAAGACACAGATGACAGACTATGCTGGAGAGGTTGTGGAGCAATAGGTACTCTCCTCCATTGTTGGTGGGAATGTAAACTGGTTCAGCCACTCCGGAAGGCAGTATGGCAGTTTCTCAGAAAATTGGGACTCAATCTCCGCAAGGATCCAGCAATACTACTTCTGGGTGTATACCTGAAAGATACACATTCACACTCCAAAGGTATTAGCTCAACTATGTTCATAGCAGCATCATTTGTAATAGCAAGAACCTGAAAACAACCTATATTCCCCTCAACTGAAGAATGGACTAACAAACTGTAGTACATCTACACAATAGATTACTACTCAGTACTAAGAAAAAATGATATCCTAAAATTTGCAGGCAAATGGATGGATTTGGAGAATATCCTCCTGAGTGAGGTATTACAAACCCAGAAAGATAAGCAGGGCATATACTCACTCATTAGTGGGTTCTAAACAAACAAACAAACAAACAAACAAACAAACAAAAAGGCAAAAAGCAAAGCATGTCCAAGCTTCAAACCACAACCACTGTGCAGTTTGGAAACACCTTGGATTGGCACCTTGGATCCCACTCCCTCTGTAGGAACACCTGACTCAGTCTTGATGTTGGGGTGACGAAACTGTATCTGCCAGGAGTGGATGCTGAAATGAGTAATATTAGGTCCTTGGAACCTCCTGCTCTTGCTTGGGAGGAGATGGGGAGATGTGAAGAAGAGAGAGTGACCGGGGGATTTGGAGTGTGAATAAGGATACACATGGATAGAAAATGTGACTTATTCATAATAATAAAAAGCTGAATATCACACATAAACTTTTAAATTTATATTTTGATTACATATAAAATAAGTTAAATTTATTTTTATGTGTATGAGGTTTTTTACCTGCATGTATGTATTTTGTGTGTGTCTGATACACATAGAGACCAGAAAATGTCTTCAGATCCCCTGTGACTGGAGATAGTCTCTTTTGAGCTGCTGTGTGGTTGCTGGGGAATCAAACCTTGGACCTCTGGAAAAGCAGCCAGTGTAATAATTATTGATCTATCCCTTCAGCTCCACCTAAATACTTTTAAAAATACACTTAAATTGTAGATGAGGATGAGGACTTTAAGATCATTCTCAAGTACGTAACAAGTTGGAGTTCAGCCTGTACAATATCAGAACATTTTCCAATAATCAACCTAATTCAAATAAAAATTATGACCTAAAAATGTGCTTCATAAATAGTCTTACTAGGTACTTTGTGTGTGTGTATGTTTGTGTGGGTGTATGGGTGTGGGTGTATGTGCATGCACGTGTAAAAAGTTTGTATCAAATACATGGCATTGCATATGATAGGAAGTGCTCTAATGATAAGTTGCACTCATGGTTCTGGCCCAAAGAATGGTCTTGGAAGCAGTCAGAATGAAATTGAGCATATCACATAGGGAGACACTAATCTGAAAGGCAGTACCTGAGATCACAAAAGAGATGCACTAAGTCCTTCAAGTACCAAAGGCTTATATCACTATAACCTCTGAGAATAACCTTTACAGAGAAGAATAAGACCACAAGGAATTTTCTGAGGGGAGGAAACCAGAGTAATTTGTTTTAATAGATCTATTTTTAAATACTGGCTAAAGAATACCCTCAAATCAGAGGAAAGTTTCTAATAATTGGATTATGGCAAGAGCAAAAATCAGAAGTAAGAGAGCACATGATACACTAACCTCAGTATGAGTTTAACAGATCAGTCTCAATGAAGGTAAAGAGTCCTCTGAGCACATCAAGGAAAGGCAGAGATTGACAGAGTGGAAAATAATCAAGCTATTTAGAAGAAATTTGCTCCTATTCAATGATATATTATAATTTTAAAAGTTAAAAAATAGGGAAGTTTCTGTGTAAACGTTAAGTTGAAAAGGTCTGAGTAGATATATTGATGTCTAATAACAGGCTTCTGAGCAAGAAAAAATGCTAGGGAAAAAGATTCACTACTGAATGAAAAATGATCAGTTTTCTAGGAAAATGTTGTGATTTTCAATGTGTATACAACTCACAACAAATCTTACAAATATATAATGCAGAGTAGAAAGAGGAAATAGACAAGTAGTAAATTATCGTCCGGTATTTTAACATCTCCTCTTGGCAACCAGTAACATTTATTGGTAGAAATTGAGAGTATACAAAAGATACAGAGCACATGATTAATCAGTGGTGTCTATCATCTATCTGTCTGTCTGTTTGTCTGACTGACTGTCAGACTTTTGTCTGTCTATTCACCCACCTATCATCTATCTCTATAATCTAATTTTCTCTTTATATATCATTCAATTATTTGTTCATTTACCATCTATCACTATAACCTAATTTTCTATATATAACATCCAACTATCTATCTATCTATCATCTATCTATCTATCTATCTATCTATCTATCTATCTATCTATCTATCTTCTATCTGCCTGTCTATCCACCTGTTTATATCTATCACCATCTATTCATCTCCTTCCCTCCCTCCCTCCTTTTATCCCTCCCTCCCTTTCTCCCTCCTTCCCTATCATCTATTTATTGATGGTTCTGCTTTTTCCTCCAGATTGCTTCACTATGTTGGTCAAAGAGAATGGACGGAGGAGAAGCAGGGAACAGGGCTTAGACAGCTGTGAGTACAATGGAGATAGCCTTCTAGGAGATGACTTAAGTGAACCAGAGTGACTTTATTCTAGAATATAAGGAATACATAGGATTGGGAAGCGTGGGGACAAATGCTAACTTGCATTAAGTGGCACACTTCTGTCACAAGGTTTCATAAGTGGCAGCAGGGCAGTGAACCAGAGCTCCTAGCACACATCTTCTATTAGGAATCTGCGCTAAGGGTCAAGATAAAGTTATAAATCAGGCATCTGGCTTAGAGACAGCTTTTGGATAAGGTCAGTCTTCGGGGTTCAGGGACATTCTCCAGGTAAGGGCAGGGAGAGAGCTTGAAGTTTTGCTGAAAAGGGAGAGTGTCTCCACATAGCTGAGTTTTAGAAAAAGCTGCCAGGCCAAAATAGACTGCAACCTCTGGCCAGCAGGCAAGGCCTTCCAACATTTATCTATCATCTCTCTATATTTTTAAATAGATATATATCTAGCAGGTAAGTACCCATGGAGGGTCTACCACAACATGCTACATCACAGTCTCTAAGACATTTGTAAGAATTGCAATAATCCCGTGTATGTTCATAGACCACAGTACAATCCTATTAGACATATATAGCAAGTAGTAATGGGAAAATCATTAAATATGTAGTATTTGACACATTTTAAATACTTTATTTTTCAAAAAGGAAACATTAAACATTTTAAATCCAATTAAATTGAAAATCTAATTATTGAATTATATATAGTACGACATAGGGCATATAAAGATACATGTATATATATGGTACATTATACATATATATCTTATGTATTACATATCCAAAGCAGTTTTGAGAGGTAAGTCTAGTGCATTAATATTATAAAACAAAATGTGTTGCTGTTTTCCAAGACCATGTTTGAGTTGGTGATTTATTAGGAGGAAATTATAGAACTTAGGGATAATTATATATACAGTCATGGTTTATGATGATGAAAAGGTCTCAAGCAAAATCAGTAAAGAAAAGGAAATGAATGAGTGTCTGAAGGGACTAGGCATAAGCTTTAAGGATATGTCTACTTATTAGTTAAACAGCATATACTTAATTTACCCAATAATCAACTGTGACAGTAGTGAAATATCATCTTGCCTAAGCCTAGGAGTCCAAGGCGTTTTCGTGGTTAGCCACAGAGACAGCTCCAGAGCCCCAGGAGAAAGACAGTGGTCCATCAAAAATGACATTTATTTCCACAAACTGACTAGATAAACTGACACAGTGTGGTACAAAGTCTCAAAAGTTCATAACATTCTTACCAGTTAGAATATTACAAACTCAATCCTCAGGAACTGATAAAGAATATATCACAACAGGGATTATAAATGATGACTTCTAAAGTTTAAGCAACTTAAGCTTGTTAATTTAACTCTTTCCTGCATATAGGGAAAGATTTTGAACCAACGATGTAAATTCTCATGGGGAAAAAAAGAACAAAATAAAGTAGAAGACAGGAAATAGAGAACACAGTAGAATTTACAGAAGTTTAAAACAGGAAGTAACAGCTGAGTATGGCTCGGTGGTAGGTTATGGCTAACAACTACAAGGCCTGCTGGATTCTCAGAACTATAAAAATAAAAATGATTCATGATTAGGCAGCTCCTAGTGAGTTGTGGCAAAAGGACTTTTGTGTCTCCTGTCTCCTCTGAGCAAGGGTGAACCACTGAAGCCATGGGCAGACACCAGTGTAAAAATACTTATAACAATATAAAGAACAACAAGGCAGCACCAGAAGAAACTGGTGGTTCTACAACTACAAGACCTGAACAGAGCAATGAAGAGGAAACAGAAGGAAACAATACCAAAAACGCCTTTATGAAGATTATTGCAGCCTTCAAAGAAGATATAAAAAATTCCCTTAAAGAAATAGAAGAAAATGCAAACAAAAAATTGGAAGAGATGAACAAATCCTTGAAAGAAAACCAAGAAAAGGTAAACCAAAAAAAAAAAAAAAGAAACATTCCAGGAACTAAAAACTGAAATAGAAGCAATAAAAAAGGCACAAAGTGAGGCAAAGGTGGAAATAGAAAACCTGAAGAAAAGAGCTGGAACTACAGGTACAAGCATAACCAACAGAATCCAAGGGATGGAAGAGAGAATCTCTGAAGTGGAAGACTCAGTAGCGGAAATAGATACATCAGTCCAAGAAAATACTAAAACCAAAAAAGTAATAACACAAAATGTTCAGGAAATCTAGGACACCATGAAAAGACCTAACCTGAGAATAATAGGAATAGATGGAGAAGAATACAACCTCAAAGGCACAGATAATGTATTCAATAAAATCATAGAAGTAAACTTTCCTAACTGAAAGAAGAAAATGTCTATAAAGATACAAGAAGCTTACAGAACACCAATTAGATATGACCCCCCCTCCAAGTCTGCTTGCCACATAATAATCAAGCCACAAAACATACAGAACAAAGAAAAATTTTAAGAGCTTCAAAAGAAAAGGGCCAACTTACGTATAAATGCAGACCCATCAGAATAATACCTGACTAGTCAATGGATATGATGAAAGCAAGGAGGGCTTGGTCAGAAGTTATACAGTCACTAAAAGAGCATGGCTGCCAACCTAGACTACTATACCCAGCAAAATTATCAGTCACCGTAGATGGAGTAAACAAGATACTTCATGACAAACTCAGACTGAAACAATATGTATCTACCAATCCAGCCCTCCAGAAAGCATTAGAGGGAAAACTCCAACCTAAGGATCCCAGATGTTCCCATGAAACCACAAACATTCAATAATCCCAGAGAAGAATAGCCCAGAGAAAGGAAATACATACAAGCTACCACCAAAAATATCAGGAAACTTCAGTCAGTGGTCACTAATATCCCTTAATATCAATGGACTCAACTGATCTATAAAAAGACACACACTAACAAAATGGATACAAAAACAGAAGACATCCTTCTGCTGCTTACAAGAAACAATTGTCAACCTTAAAGACATAGGCTCAGAGTAAAGAGTTGGGAAAAGATTTTCCAATCAAATGGCCCTAAGAAACAAGCTTGTGTTGCCATCCTAATATCTAACAAAGTAGACATTAAGCTAAAAGGAATTAAAAGGGACGGAGATGAACATTATTTATTCATCCCAAGTTGCAGAGCAAGGAGAACACTCTTTCATTGTTGGTGGGAGTGTAAGCTGGTTCAGCCACTCTGGAATGCAGTATGGCAGTTTCTCAGAAAATTGGGAATCAATCTCCCCAAAGACCCAGCAATACCACTACTGGACATATACCCAACAGATGTACATTAGCATTCTTAAGGCATTCGCTCAACTATGTTCATAGCAGCATTATTTGTAATAGCAAGAACCTGGAAACAACCTAGATGTCCCTCAATTGAAGAATGGATTAACAAACTGGTACATCTACACATGGAGTACTACTCAGCAGTAAGAAAAAATGATATCCTAAAATTTGCAGGCAAATGGATGGATTTGGAGAATATCCCCCTGAGTGAGATATCACAAACCCAGAAGATAAGCAGGGTATGTACTCACTCATTAGTGGGTTCTAAACAAACAAACAAACAAACAAACAAAAAAGCAAAAAGTAAAGCATGTCCAAACTGCAAACCACAACCACTGTGCAGTTTGGGATCTGAAACACCTTGGATTGGCACCTTGGATCCCACTCCCTCTAGAGGAATACCTGACTCAGTCTTGATGTTGGGGTGAGGAAACTGTATCTGCCAGGAGTGGATGCTGAACTGAGCAAATTGGGACCTTGGAACCTCCTGTCCTTGCTGGGGAGGAGATGGGGAGATGTGGAGAAGAGAGAGTGACTGGAGGGGCTAAGAGGGAGAAGGGACCTTGAACAAGGGTATACATGGATAGAAAATGTGACTTCATTCTTCATTCATTCAATAAAAAAATGTATTGAAAACAACATAGCAAAATATCAATGAACTAAAAGTGATTCTCCACAAAAGAAATCTACAAAACTAAGAAATCCCTATAAATACTGACAAAGAGTTTAAAAGGTGTAGACCTTACTGACATCAGTGGAGACTCTTTGAAAGGGGGACACCAGGAATAACCTTATGATCACATGTTGTTCAGCCGATAAAAATCAATGGAGTAGTTCCCACAACATAAACACTGCCTGAACTTAATCAAGATGAAATAGTTGTTCTTCTTTAATGTCACTGAAAAATTATATTTATAGTAAAAAGACTAAACATAAAGGTATCTCTGAGCTAGAGTAATTTCAGTACAGGATGATATAAAACACCAAAAATGAATTAAAATATTTTATTAACTTTTTGTGTAGGTTATACTTTGAGAATTTTTGTATTTTGCTCATTTTCACCCTACAATGCCTCCCCTTTAAATCTTCCCAGATTCACCCACCCGCCTTGCCATCCCCCAAGTCCATCCATGTCCTCTTTGAAAACATCTATGTGGGCCATCCACTAAAGTATGATTGGCCTATCAGAATCGGTACCCTTAAAGGAACTTACTCTCCATGTTCTTGAAGCTATCACCTGTCATATACTTCTAACCTCTAAACCTTACATTCTTTGCACCCCTCTTTTGTGCTGATCCCTGAGCCTGGGGGAAGGATGTTGCATAGATATCCCATTCAAGGCTGAGTACTTCCAAGTCACTTTATCTCTTCCCTTTGACCAGCTGTGTGTTTCTGTGCTAACAACCCACACAGGGAACTATTTGCCCATCCCCTTCATCTTATCTTGTTGACATAGGGCCTCTCACTGAGCGTGGAGTTTACCTTTTCATCCTGACAGCATGATCAACCAGTCTGTTTTCCCTCAGCACTAGGGCATGGCCATGCCTGGCATTTATCTGTGTATTGGGATTTCAAACTCAGGTCCTCATGACCACACAAGAGCTTTATCTACTTATCGGGGTCTTCAGTTCCATTTGTAAGTATTCTAATACATGTTAATGGAATATCAAATATTTTATGAGAAAGTTTTGATCATTTCCTACATTCATATAATGAATTTTAGTATTTTCATCTCCCATCCCTAGTGGAACACTTCTCAATAAGTCATCCTTATATTTTCATGTATTCGTTTTATGAGTGGTCCACCAAATTTAATTAAAGTTTCTTACCTGAGTGTGGATGGGACATCATTTACTGGAGCAAGGAGAACTCATCACTTACTGTACTATAGAAAACAAGACACCTCTCCCTACAACAGCTAAGTGCAAATAGTCTCTCAGGGAGGGGTGGAACGTCATGGATCCTCCCCATCCTCATCATTCATGATGAAGTGGTGGTCCCAGTCTTGTACACTTGCAGTAATGTCATGGATGCAACGACTATGTCATACCCAGAAGACATTTCTCCTGCAGGCTGTCAGCATACTAAGGATGCCGATTTGCTTCCAGTACATCTCTTAGACATTGTTTCATTTCTGTCAATATCTCAACAATTTGTGTAGACACAAATAAGCTCATTCCAAAAGTTATATGGAAAATAATAGACCTAAAATTTGTGCAAACAATTGAGATAAAGGAAATAAAAGCTATCACCACACCTATTACTTCTACATGGGATCTAGCATCCAAGGCTAGGTGGTACTGATAATGACATTAGATTAAAGGAGTGGAACAGAGAACATAGAGACAACCACCTAAATAAGAGCACAGCAAAACTAAGCGGAAGTCCTCCTATTCCATCTCTCTGACTCATGCTTGTAGTCTGAGGTACAGTCAGCATTCCAAACCACTGTTGCAATTTGCTTTAGTCACGACAATTAATTGACCAATGTAACCAACTGCCATTCTACATGAATAGTTTATGGCAGGGAGCTGTCTAGGAGCTTACTTCTTAAGCTTGTACAGGTTTATAATGATTAGATTTGCTGCTGTGACCATCCCCTGGGCAGCCCAGGTCTTTCCATCCTTTGCCATACTGTTACCTACTTGGATTCTGACTACTCAGTCTTTTTCAAGTGGCTTCTTTTACTGCTCATATGCATTTAAAGATTTGCATCCCTTCTCATGACACAATTGTTTATTTCTCTGTAACTCGTGTAATATTCCTTTGCATGGAGTAGAACAGTTTATCCATTGATCCACCTACTGTAGAATATCTCAGTTGCTTCTGAGGTTTGGCAATGATGACTAAAGCTATTATGAACATTTTTGTGTAGGCATTTGTATGCACATATGTTTTAAACTCATTTGAGCAAGTGCCAAGAAGGATGCCTGCTGGATCTAATGGTAGAGTACATTTTGTTTTGTAAGGAAGTGCCAAGCTGTCTTCCAAAGCGGCTGTGCCATTTTGTTTTCCTACAAGCAACAAATGAATATTCCCATGATTACACATCCCCACCAGTATGTCTTGTCATCATTTTGGAGTTTGGTCATTATAGTGGATATGTAGTGGCTTCTCATCACATTTTTATTTTGTAATCCTTTAATAATATGTGATGTTGGATTATTCAAGGTTTTGGGCTCTAGTTTCTTGAGTTCTTTATATATTTTAGAGATCAGTCCTCTATCACTTGTAGGATTGGTGAAAATCTTTTCCCATTCTGTAGGCTGTTGTTTTGTCCTATTGAAAATGTCCTTGGCTTTACAGAAGCTTTTATGAGGTCCCATGTGTTGATTTTTGTTCTTAGTGTCTGTGCCACTGATGTTATATTTAGGAAGTGGTCACTTTTGCCAATTTGTTGGAGGGTATTTACCACTTTCTTTTCTATGAAGTTCAGAGTGGGGTTCAGAATTAAAAAGGGAGTTCTCAGCAGAATTACAAATGGCTGAAAGGCACTTGAAAAGTGCTCAACTTTTTTAGCTATCAGAGAAATGCAAATGAAAATAACTTTGAGATACCACTTGACACCTATCAGATTGGCTAAGATAAAAGTCACAGATGACAGCCTATGCTAGAGAGGTTGTGGATCAAGGGAAACACTCCTTCATTGCTGGTGGGAATGTAAGCTTGTTCAGCCACTCTGGAATGCAGTATGGCGGTTTCTCAGAAAATTAGGAATCAATCTCTCCAAGGATCCTTCAATACCACTTCTGGGTGTATACCTGAAAGATGCACATTCGCACTCCTAAGGCATTATCTCAACTATGTTCATAGCAGCATTATTCGTAATAGCAAGAACCTCGAAGCAACCTAGATGTCCCTCAACTGAAGAATGGATTAACAAACTGTGGTACATCTACACAATGGAGTGCTACTCAGCAGTAAGAAAAAATGATATCCCCACATTTGCAGGCAAATGGGTGGATTTGGAGAATATCCTCCTGAGTGAGGTATCACAAACTTAGAAAGATAAGCAGGAGATGTACTCCCTCATTAGTGGTCTCTAAACAAAAAAGGCAAAAAGCAAAGCATGTCCAAGCTGCAAACCACAACCACTGAACAGCTTGGGATCTGAAGCACCTTGAACTGGCAATTTGGAGCCCATTCCCTTCAGAGGAACACTTGAGTCAGTTGATGTGGGGATGAGGAAAGTGGATTTGCCTGGAGTGGATGCTGAACTAAGCCACCTTGGGACCTTGGGACCTCCTGTCCTTGCCAGGGGAGGAGATAAGGAGATGGGAAGAAGAGTGACTTGTAGGGGTGGGAGGGGAAGGGCATTTGAAGAAGGGGATATATGGATAAAAAATGAGACTTTATTAATAATAAAAAACAAGAAAAAATAATATGTGATGTTGGATGCTTTTTAATAGTTATGTTTGCCAGATATGTGTCTTTGTGTGTGTTCAAACATCTCTATTTTAAAGTTTGTTTTATTTTTCATTTTTATTGTTGGATTTTAAGCATTCTTTGTGTATAGTGCATAATAGTCTTCTACCAAATATGTTTTTAACAAATAATTTCTCCTAACTAGTCTTGTGTTTTCATTCTTTCAATTATTCTTTTATGAATATACCCTTTCAATTATAATAATGTCTAATTTATGATTTCCTTATAACATTCATAGATGTTGCTTTTAGTGTCATATTTAATGAGCACACACTAATAACAATCTGTCATTTCAGATTTATCAACAACCATTTGAAACCTTCCCTATATTATGGAGTCGTATAGCTTTACTTTGAGTTAACATTAGTGTTAGTACAAGGTTTGCATCTAAGTTCATTTTCCTTCCCTCTGTTCCCCCTTTCTATTTTTTCTCCTTGCATTTGGTATTCATAGTACCATTCATTAAGAAGACTTCCTCTCTTGATTGGATTGTCTTTGCCATTTCCCCCAAACCCAAGTAAGTGGGTGTACTTAACAACTCTCCCAGTTGTTTTTACCCAATCAAGTTTCTCTCCTACTCTGATTACTACAACTGTCGGATAAGAATTGAAGCCAGACAGCACCACTTTTCCCAACTCCATTCTTCAAGATTATGACTGGCTACATTGAGTTTTCTGCTTCTTCAAATAAATTTTAGAAAAATTTGCTCTCCATTTTACAAGAAGACCTGATGGAATGTTGAATCTAAAGATCAAAGTAGAAAGAACTCAGGTCTCACAAATATTGAATTTCCTACCTATAAATATCAAAAAATCTAATTATTAGTTCCTTAATTTCTTTTGTTTGAGTTTTTGATTCATCAGTTTCCATCATAAAACATCAGTGTATAATTTAATTTTATACTATATATTTATAATATTATAATAATTAATAATTTATACTTAAGTATTTAATTTTTAGGGCACAAATGCAAGTCATATTATGTGCTTTACATTTTAAATTTCACTTGCTCATTTATGGTATGCACTCTATTAACTTTATATATATATATATGTATATATATAAACTTTCTATCTTACAGTCTTGCTTCATTGCTTATCAGTTCCAGGATATTCTTGATAATTTGTTTTTGTGTTTAACAAAGATGATCATGTCATTTATGAACATGATAGTATTTTTGCTAATAATCTGTTTAATTTTTTATTCTTTTCCTTCTTTCTTCCCTCCCTCCCTCCTTTCTTTCTTCTTTCATGCCCTCTTTATTTCTGAGAGACTTTTACCATATAACTCAGGCTAATCTTGAACTCACCATTCTTATCTCAGCTTTCTAAACACTAGCATTGCAGTCTTTTGCTACTATGTCTTGCTTCTAGTCTGTATACTTTTGATTCATTTTCTTGTCTTTTTAAATTATCTGTGACATCTGATATAATATTGAAAAATAGTGGTGAAGTGAGATATTTTGTGTTGTTCATAATCTTAAAGAGAAAACTAATTTTTCATAGATGATAATTTTAGCTACAGATTTCTGTAGGTGTTCTTTTTCAAAATGAGGTAGACAGGAAGGTATTATTATAAAAAGCATGCTGTGGGGGTATCAACACAATGCATGCCTTGGGATGTAACTATTGAGTATTTTGTGTGAGGTGATAGGTTATGAATTTGTATTAATAAAATGAATAAAATTAAGTACATGCATGTATGAGCAAAATGAGAACACACAGATATGTACAAGAAAAATGTTATATTAAAGAAATTGATTAATATCAGTAAATTAAGTTAAGGTCAGTATAACATATCAGTATAAATATCCAGATTATGATAAAGTATTTGCACTGAGGGAATGGGCCAGTGTCATGGAGATATGTGGTATTTTTTTTTGTAATTTCTTTATTTAATCAGGTTTTTCTCATAGCCTCCCCTGCTCCCTCTCCCTTCCCTTCTTACTGTCTTTCTTCAGTATCCTCTGATCCCATCCCCTATCCACTCCCCAGGGAGGGCAAGGAGTTCCAAGGTGGGTCAGTTCTGTCTGACATATCCAGTTGAGGTAGGGCCAAGTCCCTCCCCCCAGGATCAAGGCTGGCATATAGAGTGGTTTGTTTTTATTAATATATCTTCATAAATATATGTCATTATACTATATATTCATCTTCCTCCTCCACTGTTTCCTGTTTGTTGCCTCCCTCAAGTAGCCCTCTTCTCTGTTTTCATGGCATGTGTGTTACAACACTGTCTTTCCTCCTCTCTTAAGACCTCTTCCTTTCTCTTTTCATGGTTCCTTTTCAGTTATCATAATGATACATACTACATACACATATTCATACACACATAACACACATATACATACTAGTCTGCATAAGTGGAAAAACATGCAATATTTATCTCTCTGAGTCTTGGAAATTTCATTATATGAATATTTCACTTCATATAATGAGTCAAGTTCATCTATTTTCCTGAAAATGTCATGCTTTCTTTCCAGCTGCTTTAAATTCCATTGTGTAAATATAACACATTTTATATAACCACTTACCAGTTGCTGGACATCTAGGTTGATTCCACTTCTTAGTCATTTGGAATATTGTAAGTAGTCATAGTGAATGGACAAATATCTCTGTGATTTGAGTCCTTCAGGAAAATACACTAGAATGGTATAGTTGAGTCACATGTTAGTTCTAGGTTTAGCGTTTTAAGAAATATGCACAGTGACTTACATACTTAAGTCAGTCGTAGTAAACACTGTTTCTTAGTGTGAATTTTCTGATACTTTATTATGATAAAAATGCATATTGTTCCTTTATGGCTTATGTATTCCATTAAGTATTACTTTATGTTTTGGAGTTACCACATTCTGAGGCTCATAATGCCTGTTTGTTCTACATTCACAGTTTCTTTCTTTTTTTTTTTTGTTTTTTGTTACTTTTTCTTTTAAATGTACGTGATATTCTTTTAAGTTTTTTATTCATCATGAAATTGTATTTCGATAAAATCCCTTGATATTCTATCTATCTATCTATCTATCTATCTATCTATCTATCTGTATATCAATCATCTATCTATCTGTTGTTGTCATGATAGACTCATGAATTCTTACTGTGTTATAATCAGCAATTGTCCCTGGTAATTTTGACACTCAAACTGTCCCTTACATGAATGTGTATGTCCCTTCAAAAATTTTGAAAATGTATTTTACATGTTCTCAAGGGTGTAAAGAAATTTTATTATTCTGTGGTACAAAAATATCATGCCCCATGCTCTTTTTGTCCTGCCCAGTTTTCACATTGATCTGTCCTAGGTGAGCCATCAGCATCTCAGCAGAGTGTCATCACTTACATGAACCTTTAGTAGACAGATCTAAGGAATAAGTATTTATGAGGAACCTTGAATGTTGCTTGAACTGTATTCCAACCTCTTAGTCTCTGTCCTTGCCTCTCTATTTCTGATCCCTCTTCTTTCTTCCAAGAGCACACAGCAAGCACCACGTCAGTGCCACACTCAGAAAGGTGCTCTGCAGCCCCATGACAGGAGAACAGCCCAAAGGACCAGGATTAGCTCCTAAATCTTTAATTTTTCTTTAGATGAACACTATATAGAGAAAGGATAGACTTGAGACTTTCTTGAGTACTTCTCCCCAACATCAGACAATGAAGACTATTTCCAATTACTTCTGTTTGTACCCAGTTCTGGTGTTTTGTTTCCTTTCTTATCTTTGTGATTTAATTTTATGTTTTAAATTTCTTGATTATTAACATGTTTCCATATGTCAAAACATTAAGAAAGATTATGTTCCAAGATCTGTCATATTATACTACTGTCTTCATTCTGCATAGGTATGTGGGTTCATTTTTCTTTCTTTCCTATGTATTTCTTAGTGAAAATAAATAGAAATGTGTTATTTTTTCTTTTCAATGCAAAATTTACACAAAACCATGTATGATGTATGTGTGTGCAAATATATATTGTCCCAATACTCTTATGTAATTAATTTTTATGCATATGAGTGAGTTTGAAAGTTTTTAAATTTTTTAATGTACTTTTCTTTTTGAGGTGCTGGAAGTTAAACCCAGGCAGATGCTAGCTTTAAGCATCCTGTGGGTTATATCCCTAGGTCTTATCCTTAATTTTCATTTTGTTTTGTTTAATTTTTTTAGAAAGTTTCTCTGTGTAGCCTTGGAACTCACACTGTAGACCAGGCTGGCCTAGAACTCAGACATCTAACAGCTTCTGCCTCCCAAGTGCTAGGATTAAAGGCTGCTTATGCTACCACTACTGGGTCCTCTTCTTTAATTTTAATGGCAGTGTGTTGGGTTTCAAATTGTGAGTTGAGTTTCCTTTAGATCTTTAAAAATACTGCTGCAGCTGGGGGGTCTGTGTTGATCTCTGTGATCTATGTTACCAGAGAGAGCCATAGGAACCATGTGAGTTGAAATCTTAGGACAATGCTGAGTCAGCACCACCTTTCACAGGCTCTAGGAAAACTGGTCCAGCCCCTCACTGGCCACTGCAGGAAGAGATGACCCATACTTCAAAGAGATATTTCACTCCTCACCAAGGGTGAGGGAGAACTGGTTCCATGGCATGGTCTTAGAAGAGCTGGCTTCAGCTCTCATCTGAGGTGGCATTCAAGAGGCCAGGACTAATCAAATAAGCTACTATCCAGACTAACCTCTAGGGCTTTGAATTGGCATATCCCAATATCTACCCCTTAAGTTTGTACCTCATACTTTAACAGAACATATGTTAAAAACATCCTTCACTATTATTTTTGAACCCATTGCTACTGATGATAAGTTAATATTTTTTTTTTATTTGTAAAATCTCATCTGCGACCTGAAGAATTCCAGCTGCATGGTGACCATTACTCAGGGCTACAGCAGGATATCTGAGCGGAATCTTAGTGAGGGTCTTGTATTAATGGTGTAGCAGAAGCCAGAGGCTTTAGATCTGGCCAATTGCACAATGAACATTTTCAAGTAAAGCTGATTGGACAAAAGGGTATATTTCCTGAATCATTGCAGTTCCCAAAGTCACTAAATACAAATAAATAGGTGCTAGACAGGTCAGAAAGACAGAGGCTATAAATGATTTTTTTGTTGTTGTTGTTTTTAATTAGTATTTTTAAATTTTTTCTTCTTTAGGGGGGATGCTACGGGGTGAGGGGTAGGTGAGGAGGGGCTGGAAAATGAATGGGATTGGGGAGCATGATGTGAAATTCCCAAATAATCAATCAAAAGAATGTTCAAAACATCGTTTACTATTATTTTTTTAAATCCATTGTTATGATGATAAGTCAATATTTTTTTATTTGTAGAATTTTATCTTTTTTTAAAAATCCTGTTTCTGACTTTTAAATTTTATTATTTAAAAAGTTTTTTGTGTTTACGTGCCTATGTTGTCAGTATGTGTGTGTGTGTGTGTGTATGTGTGTGAGAGAGTTTGTGTGTGTGTATGTGTAAAGGTGCTAATGCATATGTGTGCATGTTAAAGTGGAATGTAGAGATAACGTCCCCACCATATTTTTTGAGACAGTGTCTCTGAGCTCAGAGGCTGGCAGAATGGCTCGAGAGGCTACGCAGTGAACTGCATGATCTGTTTGTATCTATGTCCCTGCCTATTTCCCCTTCTCAGCCATGATTATAGGTATAAGCTGTAGACCTTGCTTTTTGCTTGGGTGCCAAGGATTCAAATTCAGGTCTTAATGCTTATGCTAGGCTCCTGGAGAAGTCCCCTAAGACCACCATCTACATATGCAATCAGCATGAACATTTATTATCTCAAGAATAAATGTACCAGCATGCTAGGGTCCCTCATCTGACACAAAGGCAAGATGGTGATCACAAGGGAAGCTTGCAGGCTCTTTTTAAGCACAGCTAAGGGAAGTTTCAGGGACAGTTATGTAGTCTTAGATATGACTGGCTTACATGTCTGGCAATCATATTAGTATGTTCCTGATTGGTTAGGGCTGGCAGGTGTTGGCTATAACTTTTCCATTCTGAGACAGGCCTGCACAAGTTTCAGGATCTGTCCTTATTTGGTTATTACCTTGAGCTACTGACTTTGGGAGCTGGCCAGTGGCCCTGGCTTGGTACATGCTCCCTCCCCCATCTTTGCTGTTAGAAGCATTGAAGATTAACTAAATGAAGATTTGTTTGTGGCTTCCTCAGAAACTGCCTGTCCTGTTTCAAGAGGCAGGAACTGAGGCTTAGTTCTTAACTGAGTTATTAGGAGCTTGTCATGGTATTTGCTTGGCCTTATCACTTACATAGTGGGCAGTTCATGGACTGAACATCTTCCAGCTCTCTACCTTCTCTCTTGATGTTTTGAGCATGCATTAAAATGGATGGAGCTATAGGTTTAGTAATAATAATTTCATTGGTATTTGAGTATTTTAGTTAAAAAGACTTAGTTTCTAAATCTGGAAACTTCTCCAGAATTGACTTTTTCTTTCTTTCTCCTCTTCACTGGTTCCCAAGTAGATGTTAGACAATCTTAGCTCACTCTCCACAGATCTTCACTGCTCTTCATATTTCTGTTCTTCCTCTGTGCTATTCTCTTCCAACTCAGTTCATCAGCTGATCTCATTGTCATATTTAGACATTGTCCTGTTGTCTGTGCCTTTTCAGTATCTTCAGATTATTTCAACTGTTATCTCTTTGTCTCTTTGAGATCCTTAGCATCTTTCTTTTGAAGTTGTGCCGTGCCACCCCCCCCCCACACATACCTGTTGTAAAGTTAGTTTCACTCCACAAACAGCTCTGACTGTCCACTTCGTTGGCTGTCTTCTCCCACTCTAGGAATAGACCTTGGTGGCTAGCTTTAGGGATGTGATCTAATGGTTTTTAGCAAGACAGCAGGAATGGAGAGAAGGTCAAAGCCTGCCAGAGCCTCAAGCTCCAGTGGGCTAGTGTCCCTTCACACATATATGTTCTATTTCTGAACATATGGACATGTTTGGCTTTAATAATATCAGATGAGAATATTAAAAGAGTAAGATTAAACAGTTTGTCTGAAGCTCCACAGTTAAGGGGTGGCTTCGTCTCACATGCAGGTATTCTTCTCTTCAGCTTTTGTGGTTTTCCCATGCCCCCATGAAGCCTTTCTGTTATATTCCATTTGTCCATTTAGTACTTTCATAGACATCTAATATGTTTGGACTTTCTCTTTCAATTTATATTTTAAGCCAGAGTACTTTTCTTTCTACATGAATAATGGTATGAAAAATTGTTCTATCTGTCTTAAGTACATTGACCTGTGTTCTGAATGTGGGCTGAAAATTAGTTTTATTTCTGGATTTTCTCCTATTGTGTGATTGTTTCCTCTGAGACAGAAATATTACATCCCAAAAAAATCTCCTAAAGCAGCCCCAGGAAGTCCCTGAAACTGACCAGATTCACTAGGCCCTTATCTATCTGCCAGTGTGCACAATAACAGTTGAGAGTCCCTCTCAGACTGGCCGGAGTTGAGTTGTAAGGAAGACTCTCAGTGGAGAAAAGCTGTAAAGAAGACTTTAGACCCCACCAGCTTCCTGGAAGCAGCAGAAATTAGCTGAGCTGCCAGAAGAGGTTTAGACCAGAGACAATCTGAAAGGACACTCTCCAACCCATTGAGCTGCCTGCAGGCTATGCAGTGTCCTCCTGGTTCCTAGCTTTTGTGAGCTATCCCCCATGCTGGGTGGGCTTGGGTGATGAAGCTGTGAGTCATTTTTACTCCTGTAAGTAAACTTGATACTGAAGGCTTTAGCAGACCCGAGCATAGCAAACACGGCTCTGAAAGGTTTTGCCCTTTACCCTCCTCCCTCTTTCTAAACATCATTAGATTATATTTCTAAAGCTATCCACCAAGGTCTATTCCCTTATTTTGGCCACTTCTCCCTCCTGAGGTCAACCACCAAGGCCCAGCTAGCAAAGTATTAAGGTCCAGCCATCAAAAGCCCCCTATAACTTACCTAATAAACATGCCCAATCAAAAATAACCAACTTGTTCAAACATTTGGTTTTTTTTCCCTTTATAAACTGCCATTTGCCTATGGGTCACATCTGTATCCCCTATCCAGAGGCAGTCCTTTATCACTTTGGGGCAAATGTCCCCTCCCTCATCTTCCATGCTCCTTTTCCATTCTTTCTCATCCTCTGTCTTTTGTCTTTATCTCTTATCCCCTGCCCTTTGTCCCTCTGGGGCAAATAAATCTCCTTTGTGCTGAGAACTTGGTCTTGGGAGTCTTATGCTGATTCCGATTCTTTCACATATATTTGTAAGTAATCTCAATAAAATTCTTTCATTTGCCAAGTTGAACTTTGGAGGTATCCATACTTTGGTTTTTCATGGCCTCTGGGGTGAGCAGACATGTATGTTGCATTTCCTCAGGAAAAGTTTTCTCATACAACATCCCCCTAGAATATTTCACTGTGTGGTTTAGATGGACCTTAGGCACCTTTTCAGCCCTGACCATCTAAGAACAACTTTCATTTGCTCCATTTTTATAAAATGGTTGGTTGTTGATTGAATACTATTTGAAAAATATGTAGGACATTATTCTTCCATATAAGAACAGAAAAAGTTGATTGCCTAAGCCGATAGCAGGTTTGATAACCCTATCTGTGACGTGGTAGGCCCTAGGTTTGCAGATCTCTTCTTCCACTTTTAAAATGTGTAGACTGTAGCTGTGAAGGGTAAAAAACTATGACTAAGGAAAATATGCCCCTTGACATACATGGAGACAGCATTGGCCAATCTTGGCAAATCTGCCACAGTTAGTGCTGGGAGTGATGAGTAGATTCTCAAGTAAGAAGCTAAGCATAGTCACTTGATGAGTTGATGGTAAAAATAAGTTACATTATGATATAAAAAATATACAAACATATTTTATAAAAGAATATATACAAATAGCCAATAAGCATAGGAGAAAATTCATGCTAAAAATAAAATCTGCAATGAGATGATACTCTATAAATAATAGAAATCAAGAAGACTGACAGCACCAAATGCTAGTGGTGACATGGAGCAACCAGAAGCATCACACGTTGCTGTGAGGAGTGTGAAATGACACAGGCACAGAGGGCTCTGCAGTTTCCTATAAACACAAATGTGCTCACGGCCAAGCAATTCTGCTATCTGCTTATTTAGGACACAGGAAAGGCCCACAGGAGGCTTAAAGTGTTTCTAGTAGGCTTCTTAATAAAAATAAAAGCCTAGGAACAGTGTAAATGTCCATACAATAACATGAGTGACTCTCAAAATTATGCAAACTGAAAGAAAATAGATGCAACAGAAATATATACTATGTATATATTCATTTGAAAGTTTAAGTGCCCAGAGGACTAATCTATACAGCTGTTTGGAAAAGAATACAAGAAACTTTCTGTGATGAAGAGTGGCATACAGATGAATTAGACTGTCCACACTTGTGGAACTGCACAGCAAATAACTGTGAATTAAATGTTCAATGAATTAGTGTATGTACATGATGCACATGTATAGGTCAGAGGACATTTTGAGTGATTATGTTCTCTTTTTCAACAATGTGGGGCCTGAGGATTGAACTCAAGTCCTTAGGGTGGAGGCAAGCATGTTGCTTATGGAGCTGTCTTACAGACATTTAGTTATGCATTTTATTATGTGTTCAGTGAACCTAAGTTCAAAAGTTCTCATCATAGCAACTGACACATTCCAGAATCTGGAAGATATGGTTTGTGTCTATTGCCTAGAACTCTGGATTAGGTTGTCATGTCTAAATTAAAATGAGAAGTATTGATTCTTCATGATACATATGTGTACATATGTGTGTGGTGGCTCAAACACAGTATGCCTGAGGTAAATCCCTGACTCTTCCCATCAGAGGCACGTAGCTGTGCACCACACAGTCTGCTTTGAAGAGCTCTGCTGCTCTCAGGAATACTTTGCCGAAAATCTTTTTCCTTAAAAAAATGTGCTTCTGTCGTAGGATGTCCTGAAAATACATTCTGGGTTTTTTTTATGTATTTCCTTTTGAAAGAGGGAGGATAGAACAGTGAAACTGGCAAGCAAGTTCCTAGCAACCACCCTAGCAAGAATGAAGACCAGTCTAGACTCTGTCTAGACCCCTGTCTTCCTTCTCTACAGTTCTGTTTTCAACAGTGAAAGTTCAGGACACAGGAAGAGCAGTGTTCCCTAGCTGGATGCTCCCTGGCTCTGAAGTCAGGTAGATTTGGGTTTAACTATCACACTGAATACATTTTTATTACCTCAGGGTATATTTTTATTTATTTGTGTGTGATAATAAAAAACACATTAGAAGTTTTGTGTTTATAAATTAAATAGTTCAACAAGAGGGGCTGCATGGCAGCCAGAAGCACAGTTATTATCACTACACTATTCTGTTATTGCTTATTTTCTTGTCTATTTCCCACACTGGATTATTAGCTTGACCGTAATATCTGTATTTCTTAAGTAGAAGCAACATAGTTTAAAAATAACTATGGGTTTTTTTTTAACTTTTGTGATTCTTTCTCAGTGTTAATATACAATAAAAACATGATAATTTAAGACAGAATCATTTAGTGATTGAGTCTTAGTCTTTAAAACATTTTGGCTTTTCTTGGCTTTAACTAATGATAACATGCCCCTTGTCTGGGTATTAGAGCTTGTAATCATTGGAGAGAAAGAAAAAAAAAAAGGCCATTTTTCATTTAAGATTTTTAAAGTCATTTTACTGTAGATCCCCCTCTCAGCCCTCCCCCTACTCTTCAAAGCCTTGGCCATTGACCCACTCTCCCTCCCTCCCTCCAGAAAGGTTAGGCCTTCCATGGGGAATCACCAAAGCCTATTACATTCAGTTGAGGCAGATCTCCTCCCCTCACCCTTGCATCAAGGCCATGCAAGGTGACTCACCATAGGTAATGGGCTCTAAACAGCTAGCTCAGGCACAAGGAATAGATCCTGATCCCACTGCCAAGGGTCCCTTCCACAGGACAAGCCACACAGTTGTCTCCCATCTGCAGAGGAGAGCCTACTTAGCCCACACCCATGCAGGCTCCACAGCTGTCAGGCTAAAGTTCATGAGTTCCACTTGCTTGGTTCAGTTGTCTCTGTAGATTTCCCCAGCATGATCTTGACCTCCTGTTGCTCAAATAATCCCTCTTCCTTCTCTTCAGTTGTACTCCTGGAGCTCGGCCTTATGGTTGGCTGTGGATCTCTGCATCTGCTTCCATTAGTTATAGATGAAGGCTCTATGATGACAGGGTTGTCACCAATATGGTCACCATGGGGCAGCTTAGGCACCCTCTCCACTATTGCTCCTAGTCTAAGCTAGATTCATCCTTGTGGATTCCTGGGAACTTCCCTAGCACCCGGTTTCTCCCAAACCCATGATGTCTCCCTCTATCAAGAGAGCTCGTTGATTGCTTCCCACTGGGTCCCTGTTCCAGCTTGGCCATCCCATTTCCTTATGCTTTCATCCTCCATCCTCTCCCGTCTGTCCCCCTTCAGGGCCCTCAGTTTACTCGGGAGAGCTCATCTATTTCCTCTTCCCAGAGTGACCCAATGTAGTCCTCTTAGGGTCTTCCTTATTAGCTAGCTCCTCTGGAGTTGTGGGTTATAGTCTCAAACCAGCCAATTGTTTTCATTGACTTTCCATTTGTGAATTCAGTCCTTTGGTCACATTTTAAGGCCTCAGTTCTAAAAGTAAAAACTTAGATGTGAGCATCATGTGTTGTCTGTAGCACCCAACCTGGCCCTTACTACCTTAAATTAATGTGTGGGTGCTTTCTCTGTCATTGAGATTACAAATACTTTATATATGACATTTTTCAGTTTTCCTCCAATTTCCAACTCTAGCTGTGGCCATGTGTACACTGAATAGCAAATAAGGTACCTGTTGAGTTAATGAGTGAGGAAAATTATCACGCAGTTGCAATTGGTCTGTAGTGAAGGGTTACTGTGTGGTAACAAAGACTGTCAGAGCTAGAAAAGATGTGAAGACTGTCCGAGTCAAACTCCTTAAGTCCGCATGGGAAACAAAAACATGGGAAGTTTTTAAACAGAATCTCAAGACAGTCATAGCCATGAATGAAGAGCTTAGAAACCCAACAAGGAACACTAATTAAAGCAACAAAAAAGTAAGTACCCTTCCTTAGGCTAAGGGAAGAGAGTGCGGCAGCTTGGAAGCCAAGCTTACTCTGTGTCTGTGACATAAAGCACTGACCATTGCTGGAAACACACAACTAACTGGCCAACCAACCACTCGCTTCCTATGAAAGCACAAACACCACAACACACACACATACCATACACATACCACACCATACACACACCACACACACACAACACCCCCCCACCCCCCCACATACCATACACACTCCACACCACACACTTACCACACACATCCCACACACACATACCACACCACACCACATACCACACACACACATACACCACACCCACCCACCACACACATACACACACCACACACACCACACACACATCACACACACACACCACATACACCACACACACACACCCAAACACACAAGCAGAGGCAAGCACACACACAGAAGCATTTTTACACACGCTCCCCCTTCTCTTCTCCTAGAGACTTTCTCAGGCTGCTCTAGAAGGCAGTGAAACTTCTTTGGGGTCTTATAGAAGGGAGGGTGTAGGGAAGGAGAGCAAACTGCCCATGGGCCTATATAGGATCCTAAAACAAACAGACTAAGGCTTGAAGGATACATTGAATTCTGAGATCTGAAGGAGCAGGATAAAGTTTTTGAGAAAACACAAAAGCACATGAACATAATCAGAAATCTGTCCTAGAACATTAATGGCCTTAAATTTTCAGGGGTTCCATATTTTTCATCCTAAGTAGATGACTCTATTTGCAGTGTCCATTCAAATTTGCCTAGAAGTCCACAGGCTCAACTTTTTCCTGAGTTAAGAGCAAAGGGGAGTTCAAGGGGAAGCCTCCTCCCTGGTTGATGGCTGTTCAGCACTAATGATGTTACTTGCCTCTGCTGAGTGTAACCAATGGATTATATATACATACCTCTCTAAGAAGGAGCCCATCAATGGTGAGTGACAGATGAGACATACAGGTAAAAACATGAAAGATGCACATGGGAAGGTGGCCTGCACATCAGTACTTGTTCTGGAGAGGCATGCTATTAGGGCTATTAGGGTTATAAGATGTGGTTCCTGCCATTCTCATTCCTTGGCTGTGTGATTTTGGATGAGCCTTAAGTAAGGAAGATTGACCAAGAGAAAGTAAAAGTATGCACACGTGGGTATGTAGGGGGATAAAAACCTAGAACTATGCTTGGCATCTTGTCAAGAGGCCAAGCAACAATTGGTAAATTCTGACACTTAGCCATTTTAAGTTTTCATGCACTCTTGTGGAGTTCATCTGTGCACAGCTGCTAACAGAGCCCCTCACTGGTGACTCCATGTCCAAGACAAGCCTGGTGACATCTTACATTAGATGACCAGAAACAGACATCTATGGTGTCCTGCATCTCTCTCTAATTCAAACATTACAATTTATCTTGAATTTCTCAAGCCCTGAGAGGCAAATTCCAGTGGTCAGAATTTTATAAACGCAGCTGTAGTGGTCATAAACTGTGACTGGCACTTTAAAAGCCCTGAGAACCAGGTCCAAGCATAGCAGAATATTTGACTCTTTAGTACTTCCCTGCTGGGTTTTCACATGCACAAGCACACATGTGCACATGCACACGAAATCAGGCGCTATCCATATTTGTGCCCGTTCACATCAATTGGAGCTTCTACACATTTGGGAAAGAGATAAGGTGTGGGCAGAGACAGAACATTTGACAAAGGGCAGGATTTTAGAAAGGGAGTGTGATCCTGCTTCATCTTTTCCCCTGCTAGGGTGTGGCTGCCTGTTTTTAGTGGGGGTGGGGCAGGTGTGGAACCTGGCAGACCTGTTTAAAAATATTTAGTGAGCTCCTTGGCATAAACATAACCACTGGGCCATGGCTGGGATGCCACTATTTGGGAATGGAAAGTGCTCCATACCGCTGTAGCCATGGCAGCTAGCACATCCTTTGTGCCAAGGCCTAGAAAGTCTGAATGGCTGCAGCCTGCATGTTGCCTCCTAACTATGGACAGAGCAGCGGTGAAGAGGAGAGCCCTCTCCTAAGGGTTTGCCAGCCATCGAGAAGCCCAATCAGGAGCAGAGGAAGAAGGAGTTCCAAGGCATGGCTTCTTCAATACTTGGGCACAGTCTAGCTTTGGGAACAGCTGAGCGGGGTCTAGGTTCACCTAGGGAAAGGGATTTTCCCTTTCTCTGTCTACACTTTGATTTGGTTCTTCCTAAGTCTAAACTCCTACACTTATTTTATTTTCAAGCAAGTAAATGTTTGTTTAAGTGCTTATATCTGAGTTATACAGCTAACTTCTAGACACGAAAAGATAATATTGCTTCCATATTCTGTGCGGCGCACGGCAAATCCAAATGCAGATGGCATTTTGTTACTCACTAGGTGAGCAACTTGCTTCTCAACTTCATGTGTATAGGGTGCGCACAGAAACCCTCCATCAGCTTAAGAGCATGGGTGGCACACAGTGGAACCAACTGGATATTCTAATAGGGAATGCCATCAACTCGTGTATAAAACCGTAATTTGATAAAAAGCAAATGAAAATACTAAGAAGTACCCACAACTCTTGTTAAAAGAATGGGAAGCAAATTCTCCTCAAGGTATTTGCTATCATAAATTCAAGAAAGATGTGAAAATACAGTGTTCCATAGAGGCCTAGCTCCTTCATGCCTCCCATTCCGGTCTGTACCCTTTCTTGTTTCACTTCTGACAGGAATGTGAAGAAACACCAAAGGTCTTCTCTACCTTTGCTGTTCAAACATTCCAACCTAATTAATGACTTTTGCTTAATTTTAATTAGGCTAAATATAACTTTTTCATTCCTAATCAGCCCCCAGAGAAAGCTATTCCTTAACTAAATTTTCTGTCTTTCCCAGGACTGTCTTCTTTTCCTCAGATGTGGGTCTTCTAACACTGTATTTTCTGTCACATTAAAAAAAATTACCAGATTTTTGCATGGTACATATTTTTGTGGTATTCTTTTCTCTCCCTTAACTTTTCCCTGACCCTCCCTATCTTCTTTCAACCTACCCAACTTCAAGTACACACACAGATCAGAACAAACAAACTAAAAAAAAAAATGAAGGTCAAAAAATATTTCTTAAAAATATGCAAAGGAAAAAATGGAATCCTGTTTGTATTGGCTTCCAAATTCTGTGCGGCGCACGGCAAATCCAAATGGGATTGGTTATGGGAAGGTTTTATTATTATTATTATTATTATATCCAGTAGCACTCCTTAGAGAAAAATTGATTTTTCTTCCCTGTAGTGGGATTACATTGTTACATTGTAAATATTTGTCCCTCCTACTGGTTTAATAAAAATGCTGATTGGCCAAAAGGCAGACAGGAAATGTGGGTGGGCCTACCAGACTAAGAAAACTCTGGGGTCTAGGAAGTGCAGAGACAGAGACACCAGAGAGACCCCAGCAGATGCAGAGGAAAGAAGATAACCGCTACTCTGAGAAAAGGGAACCAAGCCACATAGCTAAACAGATAAATGGAAATAGCTCAAGATGAAAGAGCTAGATAGCAATATGACTGAGTCATAGGTCAGTCAGTGCAAAATTAATATAAGCCTTTGTGTGATTACTTGGGGTTAAGCAGCAGCAAGGCTGAGAGCAGATCTGAACCTCTGGGCCAGGACAGAAAGTCTGGGTTAGAAGCTTTCTATTACACTTCCCAGCATGTATCAGTTGTAACTATCTTCTCTACTGTGGGTGGGGGTTTGTGTTTACTCTGCCTGTTTAGTGCTGAGTTTTTTCTGGTTTGAAACTTTGCTGGGTTTGTGTATGCTGTCACAGTCTCTGTGAGTTCACATGAGTATCAACCCCAAGGAAGATGCTATTACCTTGGAGTACTCCACCATGCTTGATGTTTACAATCTTTCCTCCTCTTCTCTGTTGCATTTCGATGCTCAGCATTATCTGAAGCCAGTCAATTACCATGACTATAAAGAGCTGCAATGCTTGATATTGCTGGAATTTAATTTATATACCTAATACTTTTAATAAAACACACAATGTAGGTGTTTGACTTAGGACACTTGATTTCTGTGTCTCTAAGTTCAAATGAGTGATGTGGGGACTCGCATTTAGGTCTGTCATAATTGATCTCAGTCTTTGCTGTTTCTAGAGAATCAGATCAGAAGCTGTTTATTGAAGACATATGTCAGCTTGATCAAAAGCTGATTATTGAAGACATACATAAGCTTTGGTTATAACTCACTGGTAGAGCACTTGCTTATCATATCTAAGGACCAGGAGTCAGCTCTTGGCACCAGAACAAACAAACAAACAAACAAAAAAAGAAAAATGCTTTCTTAAGATTTATTGTAAAAAATCACATGAAGTTAGACTAATGGAAGGAATTTGGATTATTTTTTATTTTTGGATTATTTTTATTTCCTTAGGACAAAATAAATTTTGTCTAGAGTTTCAAATCTATTGGTACTTAGTATTTTCTTAACATTTTTCAAATCTCTTTCCTATCATTGGTAATAAAAATCCACAACAGGTAATGGTGGCCCACACCTTTAATCCCAGCACTTGGGAGGCAGAGGCAGGCAGATCTCTATGAGTTGGAGGCCAGCCTGGTCTATAGAATGAGTTCCATAACAGCCAGGGCTACACAGAATAACCCTATTGCCAAAAAAAGAAAAAACATGTTTTATGTGACTTCATCTTGTCTTCCTTTCTTCACAAAAATTTCAACTTAGTCTTTTCAAAGAAATATTTGTTAAGGGTTTTAATTGAGCATTTTATATTTTTCATGCATATTTCCTATTTATTATGCATGCAGAAATTTGAATTTTCATTGTGGTTTTAAAACATTTTAAGTTTGATTAATAGTTCATCTGTTTTCAGTGTTTTTTGTTTAACACTATTTACTTTAAAAAATATACAAATGCCCTTTGTTACATTGGCTATAACCTACCACTTCTGACATGTGAAATTCTTCATGTCAGTTCTTTATAAATGGCTTTTGATTATAGATATTACTTAAACAAGGACCTTAGTATTTCCAAGTAGATCATCTTGGAGATGACAGCCATCTATTGTTACTAATTACTAACAGTATTAAATAAATTCTGATCTTTAAGTAATTTTTTGTATTGGTAAATTTTTATATTGGTAAATTTTTATATTGGTAAAATATTCTATCATTTCTTTGTAGTTCAACAAATAGTCAATTTTTATGAATATGAAAAACACTTAGAACAATAATAATCCTATTAGTTAAATTATCCAGGCCCTTGTTTGCTTTGGGCCACTTAAAATGTCATTGGGAGAAATGAAATAAAATTCTTCAATGTCTTTGTTTCTGTGTTAAGAATCTTTGTTAATTAGGAATTTACATAAATGATAGTTTTATTTTCTTTGTTAATTATGTTGTCAATTTAAATTACTCTTCTTTGATACTTTAATGTACTTTTCATCATGAATTCTGTTTCTTATGTTAACATTAATGTATTTGCCATTTTAAACATTAACCAGGCTTATGTTTTCAGTTTCAACTTTTCTGGCTCTTTTGCCTTAGGTATCTCTTCTGTAAATAACATATAACTAAACTTCACTTTTCATTAATACATTTTTAGTCTCAGGTTTATTATAGGATTACATATTCCAATCTTCTTTCCTTTGATAAATGACATTTTTCAGTTGTGTCTCCACATGACTTCCTGTTTATGATAAGAAGCAGAATGGTGTGCTATGTAGGACCTGGTGTGGAGCCCACCCTCTGCCCACTGTTTGATATTGCTAAGTTATATTAATTATGACTATAATGATATTTATCATATTTACCTTTCTGGGTATAGGTTACCTCACTCTGGATAAATTTTCCTCGTTCCACCCATTTCAATTTTTAACAGCTAAGTAAAATTATATTGTATAAATGTACCACATTTTCTTAATCCATTCATCTGTTGAAAAGACATTTAGGCTGTTTTCAGTTTTTAGATATTATGAATGAAGCAGCAATCACTGTGACTGAGAAATGTCTCTGAGGTTGGGTGATACATCATGTATTCCCAAGAAAGTATAGCTGAATCTTGAGGTAATCAGATTCCATCTTCCAGAGGAACTGCCATTCTGATGTTCACAGTGGCTTTTTGAGTTTACACAGCCACCAGCAATGTATGAGTGTTCCCCTTACTCCACTTCCCAGCCACATCAGCATGAGCTGTCCTTTGTTTGATTGATCTTAGCCATTTTGACTGGTGTAAGATGAAATCTCAAAGTGGTTTTAATTTGCATATTCTGATGGCTAAGGATGTTGAATATTTCTTTAAATGCTTCTCGGCTATTTGAGTTTTCTCTTTTGAGAATACTCTGTTTATATCTGTACCCCATTTAAAAACTGGATTATTTGCTGTTTTGGCATCTAGATTTTGAGTTCTTTATATATTTTAGATATATATTCTCTAGGTATGTAGTTGGTAAAAACACAAACAAAAAACTTTACTCCTTCTATAGGATGCTACTTTATCCCATTCCTCTATTTGTTGCTGTGGAGACACTTTGGAAAGTTGATCTTAGCACCTGTGCTATCAGTGTTCTGTCTAGAAAGTCATTTCTGGTACCAATGAATTCAAGGCTATACCTCACTTTCTTTTCTATCAGATTCAGTGTATCTGGTCTTAGGTTGAGGTCTTTGATCTGTTTAGAGTTGAGTTTTGTGCAGTATGATAAGTAAGCATATATCTGGATTCTTGTATATGGAGTTATTCAGTTTCATCAGTGGCTTTTGTTGAAGACACTGTCTTTTTTTTTCTTCCGGTATGGCACAATGAGTACTGCTCACCTGAGAGTCTTCTTTTTTTTTTTTAAGATTTATTTATTTATTATGCATACAGTTTTACAGAAGAGGGCACCAGACCTCATCATAGATGGTTATGAGCCACCATGTGGTTTTGCTGGGAATTGAACTCAGGACCTCTGGAAGAACAGTCAGTGCTCTTAACCTCTGAGCCATCTCTCCAGCCCCTGAGAGTCTTCTTGAAAGGGAGGTTTGTCATGTGTTAGCAGCAGGGCCCCATTCATCTTCTTTCTACTTTTCATCTTCCCAAAGATGTAAGGCTTTGTTTGAAATGTTTAAAAAAAATCCTGTTAATTTTTTTCATGAATTTGTTTACAACAAAACCATTTGATATTGTGTGTGCCTGAACTTAGGTCATCAGCCTTGGCAGCAGGAGTTGTTACCCACTGAGCCATCTTGCCAGCATTTTCCTGAGGACTTAAGGCTTGTATTTGTTGAGTCCATGCTTCCCATTTGTGGTATGGATTCCATGTTTTTCCCTTCTTCTGAGATTTTGCTTTCTAGAGTTGTCTGTTTACAATAGGGGAATTTATTAAGAAGTAAATGGGTCATCACATTCTTGTAACCATTGCTCCCAAGTACTGTGCCTCCAATGAGAAGTACAAAAGTAGAGTATAGATATGGGCTGGCTTGGAGCCCTTGCTCTGCCAGGCTGCATATTTGAGCTTATCTGTCCCTAAGGATGAGGATGAGGGCTATGCTGTGTGAGGATTCTCCAACTGCTTTTAACTTCATAGCTGATTCTCCTTCTGGTGGGGGTAGGCCTTTGGTTGCTGGAGGGCAACCAGCAAAGATCATAAGAATTAATATAAAAATAAAATTACTAATCCCACAGTTACTTTATGCAAGACAACCTTTTAAATGCATGATCATACTTTATTTATGGTTTGTTATTTGTTCATAATTTTTTGAACATTTAACTCCTATTAACTGTTTCTCTAAGTTTTGGATTACTTTTGTTAATAGATGAACATACTTTATTTTTGTTTGCTGATCTTTTTTTCTTTATATCTGTAGGTTGGATGATGAAGTTACAGACATTTGTCCAGGTACAGTAAACCTTTATGTTACACTCTAAACGCATAGAGCCTGAGAGCCAAACTCTATTTAATAGAAGAGATGGGACCTAGAAGAGGGAGGGGGATGGGGGTGGGGAGTTGTTGAAGGCTAGTTTAATAAAGAGAACGTGGGAAAATGAATGAAGGTAAAAATCTGCATAGGAGAAATCCAGCTGCATCTAGTTTGGTTTTGGTTTTTGACCCTCCTTAAAGAATTCAAGAGCTCTGCAAACCAGATTAATTGAGCAAGTTTCAACATTCAAGGAGCCCTGGCTGGGATGACCTTACAGATAGGGGCAGATGACAGGAAGAATATTCATTTTGGTTTTTATGAAAGTGAATTTTTTAAGTTTATTGAATAAATACCAAGTTTCTTGTTGTATGCATTGTTTCTGCAAGCTGAATAAAATAATCTCTTACTTTCTGGGTGTGCAAAAATTTAATGAACAGGATTTATCCAGGTGCCAAGAAACAGTCATTTAAATACTGGAATCAGATGTAAACTTCACATGGTCTCTTATCCTGGGCATGTGGCTAAGTCCTGGAAGGACAGGGGAGGATCTCTGTGTTGGGGCTCAAGTTACTAATTTATTATAGATTACATTCCAGGAAAGCTAAGCCCACACTCTAAAAAGCAATTTCTCCTTTTAAAAATGGCATTTGTTTTGCAAAGGACACACAATCCTAATTTCTTGAATTTTTCAAATTTTTTTCCTGGAAAAGAAACAGCGAGAGAAAGAATGGGGTCTGACTAGCTCTGAGACTCTGCCCTTGACACTATTCTATCTCCAGTCATTTGCGAGTTTTTAATTTCTCACCTGAATTATTCTAAAAGTATTAGCCCCTAAATATGCTGAGCTCCTTCTACTGTATGCTGTGACATACATATGTTTGACCTCAGAACACCAAAGCCTTCAGAGTAAGCAGAGTACTGAAATTGACAGTATGTTCTGTGTGGCCAGGAGAGGATATGGGATGGCATTAGCAGAGGTGGACATCATCTGGGCCTGAGTAAGCTCATGAATGGTTCTTTGGGCTCTATAGTGGAAGCCGTACTCCTTCCAGACCACCCAGGATAAAGAACTATTTCCAGTAACGTTTGACCTTTCTTAGACTTCCTGTTCTCCTCTGCTTACTCCACTCTTCTCTTTGCATCCCATATTTAAAGCACTGTTTGTATATGGTATCATACTGCTTGCTTTATGATTCTTTACTAAATGGTGCTTTGGGATGTCCCAGGCTGACAAAGGTGCCCTAAGTCTTACGCTTGGAACAGAACTTTCAATTTATCATCCTGAAGTCCTGTCACCTCCCAACCATTCTGTTTGCATCTTTGTTTTGTATCATTTGTCCAATGCAGCTTTGTCCGCTGTGGCACAAAGAATCACCCAGGCATAATTAATTTTTTTCTCAATGTCACTTGTACTGGCAGCCAATCTCTCACAGAGGAAGTGCTTTAAGTTGGGGTGATTTCAGAAATGATCCTGTAATGCTGGAGATCGGGGAAGTGTGTGAACAACTTAACACTCCCTGCAAGGGAGAAGAGACCTCAGACTGTCATTCACTCTTTTGCAGCTGGAGGCAGATGCAGATGTGGACATCCTGAGGGTGGGAAGGTACAGGCTGGGCAACCTCAGAAAATGACTGCCATCGGTTGTGTAGATGTCCCTTTACTTCCCAGACATCATATTAGTCTTGTCATGTGTATTGATTGTACCTTTCACTGACTCACGACTAGAGTATCAATGGAATTCTTCTGGCCACTGTCTGCTGAGAGAGGGTGATGGAAGAGAGGCCATATCAAGGTGAAATGGAGACTTAATCTATACTGGCTGCTGTCTCATTTGTCATGGAAGCCTACAAGTCTCTCTGCAGTACAACTAGACCCCCCTTTACCTTTTCTTTGCCTTCCTAGGAGGAGTTGCCGGAGAGAGATGGGTTCTATAGCAAACACTGATGTGATTTCTAATCAAGGCAAAGGACTGAGGAGTCACAGACATCTGTGACTGACCTGATGGCATACTCTTTCATTGTCTGAATTCAGAGTAGCTTAACAGACAGACATTTAGGGAAACTCTTTGCTGTGCTGTCTGGTGGGGATCTGGAAGGAAATAAGATAGCCAGTGCTCTTGATGAGCCTTTGAATTCATGAATTAAATTTCCTATTTAATCAGCATCCATTCTTTACACCTTTTCCCTCTGGGAAGCCTCACCAGGTATGGGTGGACTTTGCTTTGTGCTTTCCATTAGGGAAGGCCCATGCTTCCTACAGCAGGCTCCTGGTTTTTCCTGTGAAAGACCAGTGACTTGTTTTCAGGTTGGAATGCCTACTGAGCCAAGCAGAAAGTGAAGATCCACTGTCTGTGGGAGGAATCGCAAAGCTGTGTCTGTTCCCCCATTTTTCATCCAGTGCCGTCATGTTGGGACATATAGCTCTTAAGAGGAAACTGTCTGATGAAGGAAGAAGTGAAGTCAGAAAATGGCATTTGGTCAAGGTCCAAGTCTGTATCTCGTTTGCACTTGGCATCAATCACACAATTTCTCTTATATACCACAGGAGATGGAGAAGACATAGCTGAAACCACCCATGGCTTACTGAATCATTGCTTTCCTGTGCAGATTCCCCTGGCAAACATTTACAGAAGACCAGCTGTGTAAGAGGCATCCTTCAGGAAGCTTCAGTCCCTATCTCACTGGATTGCTTCTCCACTTTACATAGTCTGCTTGCTTGGTGGCAATCCCTCCTGTCCTCATGACATCTTCTCTTGTTTTGTGCTTTGGACAGTGAGTTTAAACTCATGTTTTTGAAGCATCTATTACATCTCTGAGAAGACTGCTTTAGATCTGATTCCCTTTGCTGAGGTGGATTTCTAGTAGCAGTCAGATTGTCATTTCCTGTGTCTCTCCTATGCACAGAGTAGCCATTGGTCTGTATGTCCTGTCTTCTCCCAATGATGAGTTCAGACAGAGTGTGAGTCCTCACAGTGGCCTCAACTCATTGGAAACTCAGTGAGTGAGCATCACACAGCATCCCTTCTTCTCTTAAAAACAGTCTATAGGGGCTTGAGAGATTGCTCAATGGTTATGAGCCCTTGTTGCTCTTGAACCAGCACTCACAAAATGGTCCACAATCATCCAAACTCCAATTAAAGGCTTTACAGCAGCTTCCTTTCACCACCAAGAGCACTAGGCATACACATGGTGCATATACATACATACAAACAAAAGATTCATTCACAGAAAAATAAATAAAACTAAAAATAAAGAAACAAAATAAGGTAAACAGTCTGCAATAGTACAGCTCAAATACTTTGCCTCAGTCTTTTGTAAGCTTTTAAAGTATTGTGGAAATTTTGAGAAATTAAGAAAATGCACTAGCCACATAAGTTTTTTGTTTTTAATCATGGCATTATTTTACATTTTGCAAATTTCTTTAAGTATGAGTTATTGAAGATTATTTTATTACATTATTTGATATTCATTATGTGACCATATTTTGTTTAGTCAAAGCAGATAAAAGAACCACTGCCTTATACATATTTATAATTGGAAAAGGTGGGGTTCATTAATGTTTTCAGGTAATTATAGACAAGTTTTTTGTTACCACACTAAAACTCTATGAGACAGAGCCACTTAAAGGTACCTGGAAACAGAGAGACTGATGAACATTTCCTATTCACTTATATTTCAGCTCATGAGCTCATTTACCCTGGTAAGTGGGTATTTTCTCCATACATGGTGTTGTAACACTATGAATTGGTCATTTGGAAGGTATTACTTCACTATCTCATGCCAGGCTTTCATATTTGCACTATTTATTCAAATATTCAAATGATACCTATTTCAATATAATCACCAACCATGTCAGAAAAGGTTTATGTGTTTGAAAGCTATTCAGTCTTTAAAAATTATTAAGTACTCACATTCTTGGTTCATTGTGGAAAAATTATCTGCAGGTGGGGTTTTTGTCAGGACTACCAGCTCCCCAAATAACCACACAGAGACTTATTATTAATTGTAAATGCTTGAATGATAGCTTAGGCTTGTTACTACCTAGCTCTTATGTCTTAAAATAACCCATATTTCTTATCTAAGTTCTACCCTGTGGTGGTACCTTTTTTCATCCTGGAAAGTTTATATCCTGCTTCCTCTGCATCTAGCTGGTGACTCTACTACCCTCCTTCGAGCATCCTTCCACCTAACCTCTTCCTGCCTAGCTGTTGTCCAGTCAGCTCTTTATTAGTGATGAGAGCGAAACATCTTTGCAGTGTACAAAAGGATAATTCTACAGCAAATATCGGAATGATCAAGTTTATTTATTTTTTATTGAAAATAGATTTTATTCTGCATACAGTATATTCTGATTATGGTTTTTCCTCTTTCAACTCCTCCCAGATCCTTCTCATCTTTCCAATCCATGCCCCTTTTTTCATTTATTAGAATACAAACAGGCTTCTAAAAATAATATTAATAATAAGATAAAAACAAACCAAAACATTACAAAACAAACAGCAGAAAAAAAGAGCCAAAGAGAAAGCACACATACAGATACACAGACACACAGAAAGCCCATAAAAACAAAATCAGCCAAACAACAACAAAAACAAAAAACAAACAAAAAACCCTGGTAAAAAACAAAAAATTATAGTCAGCAACTATATATAAGCAAAAGATCTTTAAGGCAAGGAAACAAAACAAAACAAACAAGCCCAGACAAAGCACTGTGAGACAAAAATGAATAAACATGCAAACAAAACAACAAAACCCAAATCCTTCACTGAGTTTGTTTTGTGTTTGTTGTTCAGATGCTGCTGGTCAGGGAGCCTTCCCTTAAGTATGGTCTGTATATTCAGTGAGACTTCATTGAAGAAAACTAATTTTTCCCTTTAAAGCAGTTATAAATTGGAGATGCTTCTTGGTTAGGGATGTGGACTCTTGTCCACTTCTCCTGTATTCTCTAGAACCCCAGCTGGTTTAGATCCATGCAGGTCCTGCATATGCTGCCACAGTCTCTGTGAGCTCATATGTACATTAGTTCAGCTGATGAAGACCTTGTTTACATGATGTCTTGTCCATCCAGGCACTGTTAGGCATAGGTTCCAACTCATGGATTGGGCTTTAAGTCCATTCAGATAGTGGCTGGTTACTTCCACATCTTTTGTGTCACTACTGTACCAGCTTATCTTGCATGCAGATCACCCTTGTAGATTTAAGAGTTTGTAGCCGGGTTGATGCTTACCTTTATCCTCTGGTAGTGTATAGAGTACCTTTCAGTACCATGAACACCAGTCAGTAGGGATGAAGGCTATAACAAGGTACCATTTTGACTTCAGTGTTCAGTGAGTTATGTAGGTGTTGTCTTCAGCAGTAAGTCCTTGCTGTCAATGTGTGGGAAACAATAAATAGATTTTGCAACAGCTGGAGTTATTCAGGGGTTTACATGGGATACAATTGGACAGCAACTCAATTAGATGTAACCTGTTTCCAGTAGTGAAGCTTCATTTGGTGAAGGGAGAGGTCCAGTTGGGGCTGTCCCATTATTTGTCTTTACCACTTCATATATGTCTATAATTTAGGAGGCTTTTCCTGTATTAGGTTTTCATATGAGCCCTCAAATGACCCCTAATTTTAGTTGTCCTTCCCATATTCCCTCTTCGTCTTCCTCTTTCTTTCTGTCCCATTCCATCCAGCTGTAACTGTCTATTCTATTTAAGTTTCCTAGGGTTACCCTTCCTTTCTCTCTAGTACCTCACTCTATATTGTAATCTCTATGGTAATATGAATTTTAGCCTACTTATCAAGAGCTTATCAGCTACAATCTACATATAAGAAAATACATACCATATTTGTCTCTTTAGGGCCTGGGTTACCTCACTCAGGATTTTTTTCTAGCTCCATCCATTACCTAAAATTTTCATGATTTCATTTTATAAACATCTGAGTAATATTCCACACTTTCTTGATTCATCTGTTGGCAGATAACTAAGTTGTTTCCGATTCCTGGCTATTATGCATAGAGCAGTGATGAACAGGGTTGAGCAAGTTTTTTTTGTATTAGGATGCAAATTCCCTTAGGTATACACACAAGAATGGTACATCTGGAACTTGAGGTAGATCTATTCCCAGCTTCCTCAGGAACTGCCACACAGCTTTTCATATTGTCTGGACAAGTTTGCAGTACTGCCCAAACCACACACATTTAAATGAGCAAATGTCATTTGTTTTTCTTCCATATCAATGTGATGTTTCCTGAACATGAAACTGTAGATTGTTGCTGATGTTCAGGGTCCTAATGGCTCCCTCAGGAGAGGGGGTGAAAAGGCTCCGTGTCAATGGCTTGGACACAGGGAGTCAGGTGAAAAGTGGCAGACTCATTTATTCAGCAATAGGGAGAACCTTATGTACCTCCCTCCCAGCACCCAGGCTGCATCCTGAACCCATGACATTGCACGGTCACCCCTCATTGGCTGGGCATCGTCAGGACCTCTGACAGTGACTGTTGCTAGGACTCCAGGCAGTCTCCAGGTTGGTGGCTCGTAAGGAAGTACATGATGTGCATGCCTTGGTAACTGGTTTCAACCAATTTCCTCAACCCTATGTGCCTGTCCTACTACATACAGTAGATCACTTGTGTATCACTTATCCTTAAAACAACTATTATCTTTCATTATACTGATGTAGTTTCTCTAGTTTTCACTTTATTATGAAAGATAAAATGATGAATACTCAAAGTTCCAAATTTTATTAAATAAACAGTAGCTACTTTATTGAAGGACATTCTAAAGAGAAGGCTATTGTCTGTTTTCACTTTTCTTTTTGATGATGAGAGAGTCTAGGTTGGTTTTGCTACCTTGGTTGTACACTGAGGCTACAGCAATTTGATCTGATATTTCTTTTACAGATCAATGTAAATGGAAACATATGAAAAATAGATCAAATCTTAGCATCATTAAGAAATAGTTTTGATTTTATGAATTCCCTGGTTGGGTCTCGGAAATCCCTAGGGCTCCTGGAGTCACTTGTTCAGAAACACTGACCTGCATAGCTGGTTGCTGTTCCACTTCTTTCTGTGGTCATTTTAAAAGCCATTCTAGACCAACTTGTCCAAAGGGCCTATTTACACTAGATGTGAACTGAAGGTCTGTGGAGAGACAGCACCCCTGATTCTCTCCTTTAGCAGACTTATTCTGCCTTTGGCTTAGACTTAATGACCTTTGGGTCACCAGGTTCCACAGGGCAAAGCCTCCCTAGTTCATTTAGGTTCTCAGCCACAAGTCCAAAGGGGTAAAGAGGCTGAAGTGAAGGGAAATAAAAGAGGAAGCAAAGCATGATGGAGCAAGGAGGACTAAAGAAGGGAGCGTAGGAGAGGAACGAAGGAGGAAAGGAGCAGTGAGATGAGGGAAACAAGATAAGAGCAGTCCTGAGTGCAGCAGGACCTACCCAGCTTGTTCTCTGCAATAGTCAATGCCTTCTCTGGGTCTCACATTTCTCCTGCTGCAAAATCGGAGTCCTGGAAACTACAGAAATGGACTGGAGATACATTAAAACATACTAGAATGTATCCTGGATGTCTCAGACCTATAATTCCAGTTTCTGGGAAGACTAAGACAGGGGGGTTCAAGGTCAAGCCTGCCTGGTGTGTAGAGTGAGCAAGCCAGAGCAGCCTAGTAAAACTCTGTCTTAATGTTAAAAGCTTTAAAAAGAGAGAACTGGAGATATAACTTGGTGGTTGAGCACTTACAGGATGCAGATTCAATCCCTAGTATTATGAAAAACAAAACAAAACAAAATTAAAACCATCTACAGATGGGTTTCCAGACTCTACTACACTCTCAAAATTGTGAGCAAAATCTTGAGTGGCTGTGGTTTTTTCTAGGGCAGACAGTGGGTTGTTTTCATAGCTACTCATAGGCCTTGTTACCATGCTTACTTGATGAAGAACCACTGGCCTAGATGCTTTAAACTATTTCATTGTCCCCAAACATCATGATTCTTACATGGAAAGGGACCCTGTAAACTAATACTAGTTTCCCAGCCTTAGCCTTTGACCTAAACAAAATTCAAGATGAAGTCTTTTGCCTCTATAACATTTTCCCCTTATGAGAGAAAAATACTTTATCAAATCCCTATAATTCTGATATCTTGAATTATCTCAAGTGCAGTGCTGAAACATGGGCCACCAGAGTCTCCGGGGTCCACAAAGCATAGTTGTCCCCATCATAGCAACAAGTAACGGCTTTCTCTTGCGTGCCTCGGTATTAGTTTGTTGACTTGGTCCTAGGGAAGGAAGGGACAGCCAGGCCAAGTCTGGTGAATGGACGGCAGTGGAAAACCAGTGCTACCGTCTGCTGGCAGACAGGGCCGCTGCTGCCGGCACCACACTCGGTCAGCTCTTCCCAAGCGGCGCTCATTCCTTGCCATGAATGGCTTTGGCAGGTGCTGGTTGGCTGGCCCCAGAATGCAGGAAGTTCTGGGTCATGGTGACCTCGAGATGTTGATGCCAGATGAAATATGCCCTGGAGGTTCTCCAGGGTCACATGGCATGTGGAGCAAGAGAAGGCAAAGCTGCTCTTGTGCTGACCAAGTGGATTTTGGCTCCAGAACAGCACCCCTTGGGGACTAGGAGTGGCTGTGGGTGGAAGTGAAGAGGGGACTCAGGTCAGGCCAGACAGGGTGTGAAAATGGGCAGTAGGGAAACCAATTTTTATTTTCTTATCCTATCCTCTGTAGCCTTCCAGGAGGTCATTTGCTTCCAGAGGTAGAGGTGTAGCCTGAAATCAGTGGCATAGAAATTCGGGGAAAAGTTTGGGTGTGGTTTTGTTGTTTATGTGGCAAGGTGAGTAGACTTCTAACTCCATGTGTGCTGAGATGGGTCAACACAGTGCAAGAAGCAGGGCTTGAGTGTGTCCCTCAGTCGAAAGAAAGTTGACCATGGATGCTCATGGAAGGGCTGCTACCTATAGGTATGGATTGCTCTTGAGAAGCTATTTGGAAGAACATTACTCTTTCTTTCTCATTCTGCTGAAGAGAATAGTTCTCAATGCTGGGTTATATCAATGGAGGGAGACAAGATGTTTCCCCTTGAAGCTTCCACCAGAAACCTTGCCACACTGTCCTCTGTCCTACCTAGGCCAATGGTGTCTAAATATAATTCCAGCACACAGGGAAGAGCTTGGCTTCATCCACTTTCAAAAATTAAGAAAAGAGGGCCAAATGGAATTAGAGGAGAAAGAAGAAGTCCAATTAAAAAAAAAAGCAAACAAAGAAAAGAAAAGAAAAAGGATTCAGCTGGAGGAGGTCAGCCTGATAATCAGGCTGATTTAAGGCTTGGGGGAAAGACCAGGCCTTAGGAGCTGACCAGGAGCCAGAGCAGACATTGCCATTAAGAGAAACAGCCTTTGGTGTATGAGTATTTCAGTCTACACTGTCTCTACCTGACAGAATAGTGGGCCTTGCTCTATTCTCTACCAAAGACCAAATCATCTCAGCTTTGTTGGAGAGGAGAGATGGAAGGTATGTGTGAAGGTCTAGACAGAATCTGTCAAGGAAGCCAAATGTACTGTCTGGGGCCAGCTCCAATCTCACCTCCAGCAATATTTGCCCTGTAGCCTTTGGTTCTTCTTTTCTATTCTGTTCAATTATACTTAATATTTTGGTTCTAGTGTGTCTCAGCTTGTTACATAACGAATTATTTAGTAATAATGGTGACTAATATTTGTACAGCCTTCACTTTCATAGTTTGTTGACTTTTAAAATACTAATTTATTTGCCCCCTGTAATGGCCTTGAGAAAAGGTTAGAAAAAGTGTTGGTATTTGGTTTATAAGAGGCAGAACTGTACAGGCTGTATATACCATATACCTTTATCTTCATAAGGCTAAGATTTGAATTTAGGTGTTCTCATTGTCTGACTATATGGGACAGAATAAGTGGTTTGATCAGTAGTTGTGCCACTGAAGAGATTGTGTGCTTTTATTGAATAGTGGAGATTTTGTGATGAGGTGAGATTTGATACAAAAATACCTGGCTCTGTAAATCAAGAAAAATATTATTTGAAAGCATCACTTTTTAAAAATTAAAATTTTATTTTTTTCAAGTGTGTGTATTTGTACATGAATTCACACCTGTGTGCATGCACACACATGAGTGTATGTACCTGTACATGTCAGAAGAGAGTGTCAGACCCCTGTAGATGAAGTGATTGGTCATTGTGAACTATCCAGACTTCTCCAAGAGCAGTGTGTACTCTTAACCATGGAGTCATTGTAATTTACAGCTCCTGGAGACATTGTATTTTTGCAGTGTTTGGAACTGCAATGGTTTTTGTTAGTAATTAGTTTGGTGGCGGTAGTAGGGTTTTTTTTCCCTCCCAAACAAAACAACTTTCTTTTGGAAACTTGAAGATTTATACTCTCCGCTAGTTTTTCCATCCCAGTTCTTAGCAACCTAGTTGTTTGGACATCGCTATTCCTCTGGGTGAACTGCATCTCCATCCTATGCTATGCTGCTTCCCTTTTCTCCTTTACCCATCTGTACTATAACTAGTTTCCTCCTACTCTTGGATCTTGCCTGCCGATGAGTAGAAGCAGAAGGCTGTAAGGAAGAGTTTATATTTGGACAGCATGGTGCTGATATCCAGCATGGGTCAAGATGGCTGCAAAACTAACCTCAGGGCTATGACTCAGCACAAAATAACTAACACTAGACATCTTGGAAATGAGAGAGTAAACTGTGATGTAATCTGTAATATAACAATTTCTGACAGAATAACACTTTTTTTTAAAGTTTTGTATACATAGCCCTTTGCCTTCATTGGCCTGCCTGTATGCTTGTCTGAGTGTATATACCTCTTACATATCACAATATTGGAACTGCATACAGATAGTAAGCAGAGTTCCTCACTTTGTATTTTCTGTTTCAATTGTTTCAGTTGTTATCCTGCTTGAGTTCCATGCCTGACTTCCATCAACAATGGAGTATAATCTTTAAGATGAAATAAACCCCATCTTTGATCCCCAACATGCTTTTGGTCAGTGCTTTATAAGAGTAACAGAAAAGCAATTCAGGCTAAAAATCAGCCCTGAGAATGGTTTGTTGCTGTGATGAACCTAGTTTGGAAGAGCTTTGTAAAAGTGTTCGGGTGAAAAGCTTTGAGTGTTTAGAGCAGAACAGGCTCTTCCGTGGGAATTTGAAAGATGAGAATGTTGAGAGAAATGAAGACAATGGAGGCCCAGTGTGTCGAGTTTCAGCAAAAACTCTGTTAAGAACCTTTGTGTGGTATATTTGATGTAGCTTCTGGTTTCTGCACTAAGCTGAAGAGTCATTTGCTATTGATAAGAGACCAGAACCTCTGAATGAAATCTCTTTACTGAACAAGTGATGCTGGTCAGTTGGGGCTGAAAATTCAGCTGATTAATGAGAGCTCAGTGTCATTGAGGTGAAATCTTTTGGGAAGTATTTCTACAAAGTTAGCAGGGAGAAGTTACCATGCTGGAGAGGGGGTGGGATGGAGGTGAGGATCTGCATCTAATGAGGGAAGCTGACTTGGTAATGTGTAAGACTCTCTCATCTGGCACTGGATTTGGAGGTACAGAGATGAGAGATGAAAGGGGATCATGATAATGTGAGGAAATGGGACATCCACCAAGCACAATGACTGGTGTTGCATGGAAATGACCGGAGCCTGTAATGCAAACTTCATGTGCTGTGGTTGGAATTCCTAAAGCCCTTTGAAACTAGGTCACCAGTGAGTCCCAGATGTGACATCCAGTGCCCTCCTTACTGGACTTCTGTTTTATGTTGATATGATTGTAATTATGCCTTGCTTCTCCTCCCTTCTTGGAAAAGAAAGTATTAATTTGTTTTTGACTTTACAGGAGCCCACAGTTAAAGTATTTTAAAGAGACATTGAATTTTCAAAAATTATGTAATTTTAAAATATTCTTTAAAAATTCTATACAATATATCTTTTTATTCACCCTTCCACTCATCTTCCCAACTCATCCTAGAGCGACCCCCTCCTCCCCATCCTCTCAGGCAGACATGGCCATAGAGAGGTAGCTGAGAGTTCTAGATCTTGATACAAAAGCAACAGGAAGTGAACTATGGGTAGCACAGCAGACATAGCTTGAGCATATATGAGACTCCAAAGTCAAGCCCGGCAGTGACACACTTCCTCCAACAAGACCACACCCTCAATAGTGTCATTCCCTACTGCCTAAGATTTCAAACACATAAGTATGTGGAAAGCATCCCTATTCAAACCATCACAGATAGCTAGGAAGATAAATCACATCTTCAGTGACAGCACAGAAGAGACTCCATCTATGGTAACATAACATACTATATTAGTATATTGACTTATTAAATGAATTGATAGATAAAACAAAGAAATTATCTTTCAGTCTCTTTTTCCTCTGAAAGATGAGAAAGGTGTCTACCTCATAGGCCTTAGTCATTCATCACTAAATAAATGGTAGTATTTATCACTAAAAATATATACTACACTGGTGGGTAATAGACAGTCAAAAAGGCTAAGTATTTTAGCCTTCATTTTGATTGAATTAAGGATATAAATTAAGCAAGGGTTCATCACAGCAGATACCTTTCACATATTTATTATTTTATTCACATTAATTATATGGGATAATAGGTTCATTATGATGTTTTCCTGCAGGCATATAATATGCCTTGGTCTATGCTCTTATTACCATCCTCCTTCCTCTCCTTGTAGATTCTATAGATGAGAGAGAGGATATAAACATTGTGTTTTTGAGCCTAGTTTATTTTGCATAACACAATGATTCCCACTTTCTTCCCTCATTTTTCTGTAATTGTCATGAGATTTTATATATACATCCCATTTTCTTTATCCATCCACCTATTAAGGGATACATAGGATCACTTGTCTACTGTGAATAGTGCTGCCTATGCAGATACTTCTATTCTATGCTGACTTTGATTCCTGGGTGTGGATCATAAGATAATTCTATATTTTAACTTTTGAGGAACCTCCATTCTAATTTTTATACTGGCTGTATTAACATAAATTCTAGTATTGGTATATAGGGATTTCTTTTCCTTACAGTCTCTTCAGAATTTAGTATTTTTGATTTTGTAT